>BMAU01011021.1:140000-282500 GCA_019973935.1 Trichonephila clavipes
GCATTTTTATATTTTTTCAACCCACACATTTTTACAAATGATCAACTTTTAGAGAGTACTAATTGCACAAGAAAATTCAAGAAAAACGTTAAACATTTTTTTTCTGTCACGACAGAATGTTTAGCTGTTTTTCTTCTTATAATATTAAAGTATTACATTTGTATGAAAAATACATCAGGAATAAGAACTGAAATTATAAAATTATTAATATAAAATGCCTTAATTTAAAAATTTTACATGCCCACATTTCACAAGGAAGAAAAATTACATTATTGTATTTCCTCGGAAATATTCTGCTTTTAATACTACACACACACATTCTTCTTTATCGTTATTATTTCTATTTCTAAAATAGATTTTTTTATCATAAAGCATTTTTTAGCTTTTTTTTCTAAAAAGAGGGTGTGGCTGAATTGCCTAATTTGTTTTCAAATGAAGTTTTAGTCAACTTCTAACTTTCCGACATGCACAAGTGATATATCAATCGAAAGATAATAATGCAAAGAATAAGATTAAATGAAAATAAAAGAAACGATAGGTTTGTGATTTTTAGGGTACCAAGTCCCTTTAACAACAATTCTTATGTAATTGTGACTTTTGAGGTAAAATATTGATCTGCTTACAGCATGCATTTTATAATTTCATAGTGACATTTTTTTCAAAAAATATGTTATCAGATATACAATGAGCTTTAATCAAATCCTATCAAATGTAATATGTGGGAAATCGTCATTGCGTTATTTAAATTTAATGAGATAAGTTACAAATGTTTAGCCCGTGGAAGCCAGGTAGTTATGGTCATGAATTCGTAACCATTGTTGCTTCTATCGAGTCATTTCTTCACGTCTTGATGTCCCTTAACATCCATCTGGTATGAAAGCTAATGCATAGTAAAGCTGTAAAGATTTACCTCATGTTGACGTAGTGTAGAAGCTTGGAGAGGGAAATATCAATTCAGGTGTTGTTCTAATCGTTTGGCTGCGGCTTAGAATTATATCAGTCAACAACAGCCTTAGCTGGCTATCCATGAAATCTTCCTTTGGCAACACTTAAGTTTAATTCTTTAGAATTGTTTCTTCCAGGCGTTCTGGATGCAAAAATACTAAACATAAAATGCATATTTTACTAATTTTTTTTCCGTCAATTTCAATTTTTTTAAATCCCGCTTCCATTATTTTGACTCCCCAGAGAATCTGCACCCTGAGAAAATAGATATTATTTTTAAAGACCTCAGGGAGGATAAAACTCCTCGATCTTATCGATTATTTTAGTTTAAAGGTCGTTTATTCTAAGTATTCGCTGATGATTATTAGAGTTTTGAACTTTTGTATTTAGTTTTCATATTTTTCCCAAACCATGAAATATGCTGATCTAAATTCTTATTAAAACCTGGTAAGGTTCCTTCATCTGTTATATCCTATGGATAGATTTGCCTTCTCCATACACGTTTAATGAAGAAGTATTAGGAAATGTTTTTCTAAATTAACTCCACATGTGTGGCAATTAATAACACTATTTATTACTCTAATCAGTACGGTTTTAAAGAGAATAATAGTTGTGTAGATTCTATCCATAGTATAACCACTAGAAATAAAAAAATTGAAAAATAAATACCATACTTCATTTATATTAATAGACATCCAAAGAGTTTTCTCTAATATAAATTGATTGATATTACTCTTTGTATTTTTGATTAATATAATTCACAAGTCATTTTTTTCTGAGTTTTATTTATTCCAATGATATTAATGGAAACCAATTTATTACACCCATATTGTTTATAACGAACATCCCTTTTCCAAACATTTTCCACAATCTGAGGATATCTCAGTTTAAAACAAGCTTTTGTTCACGATCTAGCTGTAGTTTCAACAGGAGTGACCACAGTAAATAATTTTAGCCAAATACTAACTAGTTTTAAGTCAGATGGATAAAAAATTGAATTGTCCCTGGCAGGGATTTTTAATTGACAAAAAAACTATTGCAATTGCTATCTGATACCCTTAAAATCATGACAATGGAATACGGGAGGATTTAGTTTCCACGAGATACTTTTTGTTTTATCTTTGTGTTTTCAGTTTTTTTTTAAATAAATATAGTTTTGTGAAAATTGTTAATGGTGAAAAATACTTAGAATAATCTATCATTTGCTCTCATGTTCTTTGCATATTAATACCATTTAAGAGAGAAAACGTAAATATTCAATTTATTTTAATAGGAACGCCACATTTAAGTCGTGTCAAAATCATACAATTCTCAACCCGTGGTGCAATGCAGTAGTTGATCCAATTATTACCTAAGAAGCGGTATGTGTTGTGGTACACTAATTTTTCAGCAAATAATTTAACTGAAATCCACACAGCTAAAAAATAGACTTATTTACTAAAAATAACTTAAACTACATCATACTTCTTCTACCGATGATATTAAATACTTTAACAAACTATTCCTCCAATTTCCTTAACTATCAAAAACACTATCTTAAATATTGAAACTGGAATCAATTCAATAATATTTTCTTCTGAAAACAACCTATCAAACAATATCGATAGCAGTATTTTATTGCATGATGCCAGTCTTATTCATTGACTAATTTCTTATATAATCATTCGGAAGGGTCCTGAGAATGGAAGGTGTATACAAGTTAAGCCAGGGTTAATTCTAAGGTTGGTTTTACTATGCATATATTTCTCAGGGAAATCCTACATTAAACTGATCTTTTTAAACTTAATACATATAACACCGTTTCTGTATTCGGGTTCCCTGCTAAGCAGTATGTAATAATGCAATAACTCATTTTTTTTCTGGATTGAAAAAATAGCTTCTCCTCCATAGCTTGAAAAATAAACCATTATATTTAAATTTAATTGAAAACTAGCTTTTTATGTCCAAACGTTCATATTTATGTTTAATCAGCTACTATAACGGAATTGCATATTATTGAACTAAACTTTCAACCTCAGAAGACAAAGAAAATGCCATGAATGTCACTCACTAGCACTACGTCATACATTTAAAAAATAAACTTCTTGAAGCTTGGGTAGTTTTTGGACTAACTCCAGCATTTTTTTCTACGGGTCAAATAATACTTACCGACCCTTGATATTAAAGCTACCTCTTACCTTATGCACATTTTTTTCAATATTTAACGAACCATAGCTGATTTTCATGCAATTTCCGTACAGTTAAATTAAAAACTAACCTAAACTTCCTTCATGAATCTATTGGGATTGCAGATCATTATACGTTTATCTGCCCTTTCACAAAAAAATAGCACCTTACTGAGCCACCATAACTTCTTGCAAGTAATGACTTAAAGTCTAAGTTTAATATTAAATATTCATGTTAAGTTAATTTCTTGTTTAAAAATCTTAAAAGATATCTACGATAAAATCCAATGTATTTTCTCTTCGCTTTTAACTTTTTTTTTAAATCTCTGGGGTGTACTAGGTATTTTTTTCTTATTTTGTTTTATTTCTCAAGGCAGATATTTCTTCTCTTTTTTTATTCATTATCTTAGTCTCTATTTACAAGAAGGTTTTAATTTTAATTTTAATTTTCTGCTTGACCTTTTTTTTTATTTTAAGCTACCTTTTGCCCCTTTTTGATAGGGAAATGCATTGCTTCTATTCATTATTAAGCTGGTTAGGCTTCCTATATATTTATTTGTAAAGTTTGTTTCAATTGTATATTTTTTCTTTAAAAGTTTTTCTCACATATACTTTTGTAAGTTTTTGTAAACACCCTACTGGCCATTAAAACTGCTACACTAAGAAGGCGACGTGCTTCTCAGACGCCGGATACACAAATTTCATCTGAATGTTGTTACCTGTTGAACATTTGTTGCGATGCCGTGTGCAAGAATCAGAAATGGATACCATCACGTTTCTGACTTTGATAAAGGTCGAATTGTAGCGTACAGGAATTGCCGTTTATCGTATTGCAGTAATGTAGCTCGCGTCGCTCGAGATCCAATGACAGTTAGCAGAGTATGAAATAGATGGGTTCAGGACCGTAATACGGAAAACACCATTCTGGATTTTAATGGCTCCCTTTCACTAGCAGCTAAGAAAACAGGCATGTTACCCACATGGTCTTAATGGGTCACACAGCCACGGTATGAGCCCTGAATCAAGGATCAGTGTCGTTCGCAAGACAACAAGTGCCTGTAATAACTGTTCGACAACGTTTGCTGCAGCATGGACTCTCAGCTCAGATACCATAGCTGCGGCTACCCTTGACTCTGCATCACAGACAGGAGCATCTTCAATGGTGTGATCAACGATGAACCTGGTACACGAATGGCTAGAAGCCCTTTTTTCAGATTAATCCAGGTTCTGTTTACAGCATCAAGATGGTCGCATCAGTGTTCGGTGTCCTTGTGGTGAACGCACATTGGCAGAGTTCATTCGTCATCGTCATACTGGCCTATCACCTGGCGTGATAGTATGGGTGCTATTGGATACAAGTCTCGGTCACCTCTTTGCATTGACGGCAATTTGAACAATGCACGTTACATTTCTGGTGTGTTACGACCCGTGGTTCTACCCTTTATTCGAGTCCTGTGAAACCCTACGTTTAAGTAGGATAATGCACGACCGCATGTTGCCGGTATTGTACGGACCTTCCTTGATACAGAAAATGTTCGACTGTTACTGTGACCTGCAAGTTCACTAGATTTTTTACCAATAGAAAATGTCTGGTCTATGGTTGCCGAGCGACTGGCTTGTCACCATACGGCAGTCACTACAGTTGATGAGCTGTAGTATCGTGTTGAAGCTGCTTGGTCATCTATACCGGCACATTCCATCCAATCTCTGTTTGACTCAATGCTCAAGCGGATAAGTGCTGTTATTACTGAAAATGGTGGTTGTTTTTGGTGTTGATTTCTCGGGATCTATGCACCCAAATTTCTTGAAAATTTAATCCCTGGTTATTTCTAATATAATATGCTCGTCAAATAAATATCATTTTGTTATATGCATTTCTTCCTGTTGTAGCAATTTTAATGACCATTAGTGTATATATATAATGCAAATGTTTGTTGAAATTTATAAATTATCTTAAATGCTTTGGATGAATAATTCCCTTCTAGGGAATGATGCTTTATATTTTAAAAGTAGAAAAAAAGTGTTATTAGCTATTAATGACGTCATTTTGACAAATGATTAATCTCTCGCATATTATTTTGTGAAAATTTTTTATCTATATTAAGAGGTCTCAGGGGTGTTAACTTTCTCTAGAGGGCTGAAAATATAAACAATATTCTAATACATATAACTCTTTGAAATTAAAATTAAATAAATCAAATATTTTACACATTATTCATAAAGGAATGGAGCTTCAGAAAAGAAAAAATGTTTAAAATATAATCTTAATTTAAAAAATTATAAACATGTAAATAAGAAGCATTTCTATACGAAACATTACTTAATTTTTCGTTGCGAATGTTATTTTTTAAAATAGTAGCTTTAATTATTAGCAATAAAATGATTACAAAAATAAAATGTATCCTTTTTTACACTGTAGTATTTTTATATTAGTAGAGTAATAAGCTTTTTTTTTTAAAAAAATAAACAAGTCATATTTTCATAATTTTTTTTAAAAAATTCAATAATATTTTTCAAATATTTTTCTGAACATTTTCGGGAATGTTATATTCCCTTGGATATACTGCCAATTGTCATAGGGCAGCTTTTGAATTCCATGCTAATGAAAAATCAGTAACTTTGTGTAAATGTTTCATTTTCGTGATCTTCAGAAATAAAAAAAAATTTCCAATACGTTTCCTCTTAGATATTCTTACTTAAGATACAGCAGTAGTTTATGTCAGCAAGATATAATTCTAACAGCTTCATATTTTCAATAAATTAAAAACGAAATTTAAATAACATAAAAATGTATTATTTTGACCAAATAAAATAAATTTAGCTTAAAATGTATAAATATTTGATTATCGAAGATAAAATAAAGCGTATGATTATAAAGATATATAAAAAGAGGGCGGACTTATCAAGAACAAACAATAATAAAAATAAATACAATTTGAAAAATGACAAAAATACATGAATTTAAATAAATGCTATATGTTTCCCAAAAATATATTTATCACATATTATTATGATATTAATACTTTAGTGCACATCACACACTGTTCGTTAAAAATGATTCCGTAATATCATTTTTCAATAAACTATTTCATATTCCCTCTAGTTATTATCAGCACATTACAGTTTAATTCGAGTTTGAAATCGGAACTCTCAAAAAGAAAAAATATTTACTATGTACGAGGGCGGTCCGATAAGTACTTAGCCTCACTGCCAGATTGTGCCACTAATGCATAAGAAATACACTATAGTGTAGTACCTTCCTGTAGACGGCTACTGACGAAATTTCAGCCGGATCGGATTTGTAGTTCTGTTTCGAGATTGTGTAAAAGCAAGCGTGTTTGTTGATTTAAAAAAATGGAAAAGGAACATTATCAGTTGATGATTCGATTCTTGTTTTTGGAGCGCTTGGATGCAGCGTATGGAGACGCTTCGCCTTCGATGGCGACCGTCAAAAATTGGTTCAACGAATTTCAACGTAGTCGCACGTCGGTTTTTAATGAGCCAAGTCCAGGAGTCCCGAAAACAGCAAACACGGAGGATAAAGTGACAAAAATCCACGATCTCGTTTTAGCGATTGAAGGTGCGCGAGATAGCCGAGGTAGTAGGAATCTCAAAAAACCACGTGGGTCATATCCTACATGAAATTCTGGGTATGAGAAAGCTCACTCTGCATAACAAGCGCAACCGTGTGACCACTTCAGAGCAGTGAGTGCTTGCGTCGTTACGTGACCGTCGACGAAACATGGATCCACTGGTAAACACCAGAGACCAATAGCAATCGAAACAGTGGACTTTACCCAGTGAACCAGCTCCGAAGTAGGCGAAGACTGTCCAATCGGCCCGAAAGGTAATTGCCACCATTTCTGGGATTTGCAAGGTGTGATATACGTTGACTACCTGGAGAAGGGCTAAACTGTCACAGGCCAATACTATGTCGAAATACTGGACCGATTCGACCCCGAATTAAAAAATAAACAGCCCCATTTGGCGAAGAAAAAAGTGCTCTTCCACCACGATAATGCAACGACTCAAACCTCCGCACTCTCCACGACTAAATTAATCAAATTGGGCTACAAACTGCTGCCCCATCCACCGTATTCTCCAGATTCAGCCCCGAGTGACTTCTTTCAGTTTTTCAATTGAAAAAAGTTACTCGCCGGGCAGAAATTTCACTCGAATGAGGAAAATATCGCCGCCACAGAGGTCTACTTTGCAGACCTCGAGAAAACTTTTTCTTCAGATAGATTTGTGGAGTCTGAGCATCGCTGGGTCAAGTGTATCAAACTAAAAGGAGATTATATTGGAAAAAATTGCAGTTTTTCCAAAATTTTTGTTTTTTCATTTGTAGGCTAAGTACTTATCGGACCCCGCCCTCGTATAACTAACTATTTCTGTCTTTCCCTCTACCTCTCTATCTCAATATATATATATATATATATATATATATATATTCTGAGTATTCCAGGATCTTTGGAACAAACTTTAAAGAGAGGTAGGAGACATCATAAGCATTCTGATTTGCATAGCAAGCCATGGTCGGAAACGTCTTCGTTCGGCCATAGGTTTCTTTGTTCACAAGAGCAGAAACAAACCTGCATTATCGCAATCATTTGAGCTGTTATTGCTCACAGAGGTGTAGGAATGTTTTACAATCAGCGTGCAGGCTGATATGAACCTTATTTACGTATTGATGGAAGAAAATGCATGAAAAGGAGAAAGATTGCATCATGAAGGTACCCACACAGTGATGCACCGGACCGCCTGATTTTGCTAATTTGCAGTACAATTTAGCATAGAGAGGGTGGTCCACTCAGTCCAATAGGCCACTGTATAAAATACATGCATGGAGAAAAAATGTGTTAGATACCGTTCGGAAAAATTCGAGTATCATGTTGGGAGTTCAAGTGACTTATGACGTACCCTCATATTGCTTATTATCTCGTAATCATCTACGTTCACACAAATTAAGGGACATTATCAAACAATAGACGTTTCGGTGCATTTCTCTGTGGATATCTTTCTACAATCGTTCTGCTTTTAGTGCATTTTCTTCTGCTGATACGTAAATTAGGTGTATACCTTAAAGCAATGTGCTTGAAAAACTTCTATACTCCTCTACAAGCGATGACAGCTCAAAGGACTACGGTAATGCAGGTATGTGTCCTTAAATGATCTTGTTAACAACACCACCTTGCGGGAAACCATAGAAATCTAAATCCTCTTAAGATGTCCCCTACCTCTCTTGAAAGTTTATCCTAATGATTAATGATCTTGGGACACCCTGTACATTAAAAAAATTATTGAATAGTATTTCATTATTATTTATAAAGACACAAGATAACTATTCCATTATCAATAAGTATTATTGCAAACGTATCTCCAGTAAGCCTTTACAAAACAGTAACTCTTTCCGCTATTATGAGCAATGTGACAGAGGAAATAAAAATCATGTTATGGTTCTCTATAAATTTTATCTATACATCTACTAGAAGTAAAATTTATCAGTATATTTTAAACTCCAAAATGTTCTAAAAATCCTAATACATTTTAAAGTGCACCTCGAATGGTTTTAAAACTTATATTAATGATTCACAACCAACTTTATAAAATGTTATATAAGTTACAGTTATTGTTATATATAGGCAAAACTCCAAATTATTTAAAATACACTGGAATTTATTCTCTTTATAGTTATAATTTTAAGGAGATTGGTAATATACATATATTAAGAATATAATGAAGAGAAGAACAAACAAAAACAAATGCTTTTTAAAAAAATCGGCTTTCGTATTTCCGGCTATATAAAACTGATTTAAACGATTTCCAATTTTTTACTGTTAAAAAACTAAGTCATACTTATACATTTTTTGTAGAAGTTCTTATTATTTTTGTTTATAAGAATTCAAGAGCATGAAAGAGAAAAACATATTTCACATCTATACACGTAAAATTTATTGAAGTAAAAAATATAATCAACAAAATTATATTTTTAAATATCTCAGAAATTACTAAATGTTTTACACGTATGTAAATTATAGCAACTGTTTTTATTATTTTACATTTGTTATTTATTATTTTAATAATTTTTTTCTTTGTTTAATAAAAAATAACTTCAAATATATAAAATAACGCCAAAGGATTTCTTACTTGGCCATGTTCTTCATTAAACACAAAATTACCAGAAATAAAAAAATCCACTCACTTACTACTTAATTAGGCTTAATTGACTTAAAAGCATCAAATAATAAATGAATTTTCTTTTCTTATTCGTAATCTTTAAGAACTCAAGACTCCTTTTTTTAAAGATTGTGCACTAGAGAAAATCATTTTTCTCTTAAAGTTCTTGCAGGTATTTATTTATTGCTGTATCAATAATATTTTCCTTCTTAGATCTGTTTTGATTTTTTTATGTTGCATTTATATTTTCTAGAATAATCTTTACACAATCTATATAATATCATCTGTATAAAACTAAAACTATAAATTAGTTGTGTCAGCCTTTGTAGCTAATGGTAAAAATTTCCTAGAATATTTCGTCTCAAACTGTCTGTGAATTTTGTATAAGTAGAGGTTAATCTTTCCTTAATAATCCCTTGTGTCTTATCTTTCCTCAATTGCTGTCCCTACAGTGTGTAATAACTTGCAACTATAATTTCTGTTTACAAACCGCTTAATTTTCCCAACAAAAATTCAAATATGTATTAAGGGGGTCACTTCACGCAGCATTTTCCCTATCTCCATAATGTGAAAAATGACCAAGTGTAAGGAACATTTTTGAAAAATTGACCAGTTGTACAGTCATGAATTTTTTTTGTACATTTATTGTACTATTTTCTTTATTTTAATGGGAGCTTTTTTAAAAATTTTGATTAGTTTTTTTTAAAAAAAAATCATATGTGGAGTAACACGTCAAAAATTTTAAAACGCTGGAAATTCTTGTACATTTCAATCCATAACTTTTTTTTGAATAATTTTTTGACAAAAGCTCTCATTAAAATATTCGTTTGTATAATATTAATATATGTGCAAAATTTCAAAACTATTAAATGTGAGTAGTTTTTTCAAAAATGTTCCTTTTGTGTTGAAATTTACATTTTTGAGAAATGGTAATTTAAAGTAAAAACATCATTCCTTTAATTAATACATACCAGAACCATAACTTGGATTGCTCGGATCATCTGCAAGATCTTCCTCTTGTCTACATTTTAATTGTCTGTTTTTGATTCTAGTTTCTTTGGTTCTTCGTGAAATTGCATTTTCCGCTTTCCTTATGCGTGCATGATCTACTTCTTGTAATGCTCGACATGTATAAAATCCAGGTTGAATATTTAATAAATCTAAAACTTTTAATTTGGTAATCAATTCTTGATTATATATAGATATAGATTCATATACTCCGGTTTTTAAAGTTCCCAATTGTACAAAAACAGTTTTTTGAATTATGGACCATATAACACTATTTAAGCTCTCATTACAATTGTGTGTCTTACCGTGCAAACATCTAGACAGAAGTTCAGGGCTTGAAAGATCTCTAAATACTTTTTTTATGCAATGCATAATTGCAATTGGTAAATTATGTTTATGTCTATATGTATCACCTTTCCGTTTGGACCTATTATATATCCACATCACAAATCATCTCCTAAGGGGCATAAACCATGTTGTGGATTCAAATCTGTTGAGATTTTATGAAAAAATATAGCCCAAATAGCTTGTTTCATGGCTGACAAAGTTCCCGAGTTGTTTCGAATAGCCAAACCATTGTATCTTTGCAATTTGTCTATTTCTGCATCAGTTAATCTATTACGGACTCCTAGAGATTTTTTGTCCTCGAGCTTTTTGCCTTTTAATTTTAATTTTAATGCCCTGAGTCGTGTACCCATCCTTTTCTCAACATGACCCACACATTCTAATTTTTCAATGTTGACATCTTTATAAGGTTTAGATTCTAAAACTGCTTTGTACGCTTCAGAATCCCCATCACCCAAATATTGCGTATATCTCAAATTGTGTAGTACCTCTGAGCGATTGAAGATACGAGAAGTGCACCTTCAACTTCCACTCCCCCACTATTTCCAAAGTAATTTGCCGAACACTCTCATCACTATGTAAGTTGCCGTTAAAATGACATGAGCATTTCCTCGATAATATTTCGGCATCAACAACTTTCCCAGTGTCCACACTAACTGCCGTAACAACACCATTGTGAGAAGTATGGCCTCTTTTTTTCCAGGTACCATCTATAGCCACAGGAACATTTGGGTTACCATTATTAAATGATAGTGTTTCGGCAGCAGCTAATGCCATAGACACTTTTGCTACTTTTTCTGTCGGATTATTTAATTCATGCAAAGACTCGTAAAACCGATTTGGTGGAGGTGGCAAATTCATAACTCCACAAAATACTTTCGCAGCTGCCTCTCCTTTTCCAACTGACCTCATAGCATAAGCAAGTCTAGTATTCACTTCATACATTTTTGTATCTTTTTTATTAACCACAGTGTTAGTAAACCTGGTATTGCGAAGTGGTTGAATAAGACCACAAAATTCACAACATATTAACAATTCTGTAGCCAAACCCTGAATTTGGCGACCAAACTTAATGTCAATACCTTGTTTTTTACACTTTACACATAATACATGTTGTTTCAAAACACTAGAAAACAGCGGAATGTCAATTATTTCACAAACGTTTTCAGATTAATCTAAAAATGAAACATACTCATCATTAAAATTACCTAATTTTGATTTTGAAGATGAATTCTTAATATACATACTTGCAGGTTGTTCTTTATTCAAATCCTCAGATGCTGAAGAATCTTTATAATTTGCACCAAATTTTCTTCTTTTAAAAGTTTTGTTGCAAAACCGAGGCATATTAATCAGATATTGTGAATTTATATCTAATGAAAATTGAAAAAAAAAAATTGTTATATTCAACGAAAAAAGCAGCACGTGAGTTACCGAGAAGTAAGCAAACAGCTACAATTATTCACTTCACTTCTTTCCTAGTTGATTTGCCGATCAAAATAAATACTTTTAATCAATTTAAGTTATTTGACAAGGCTGAAAAGTAGCATGTGTCTTTTGTTTTGATTTGAAAGGGGCGTGGCAATCAGCTGTTTTGGGATTTGACAGACGTAAGCAACTTTTTTAAAAAATATTAAAAATACTTCTAATTCAGCTAGAACAAAAATATAAACTGTATCAGAAAGAGAAAAAGTTGAATTTTATTTTTCAATCGAAATTGAAAAATCGATTTTGGCATCGATTTTCGTGAAGCAGTAAAAAAAAAGTATTATTTAAATCGTCTCTTGTCTGTCATAAGCTTTGATTGTTAACCTTATTGGTTCTAAGGCATTAAAAAAATCTACAATTTTGCAACGTTCTTCTTTAGCTTTACTCAACATATAAGGACCATTTAGAGCCCAGTTAAAACAGCATATTGTTACTAATTTTATGTAAATAGTGTAAATAATCTGTATTTAGATGTTCAATGCATTTCTATTACTCTATGTTATATTTATTTATGCTAAAATTGTAAAATTCATAAGCAGTGCCGTTCCTTACACTATAGTGGCGATTCAATGAGAACTTGTCGAAATCTTGGTGATAGAGCCAAATTGACATTATATTTAACGACCACGTTGGCCGCCATTTGGGCGACTTTGGCGACCGTTTTGGCATCACTGGTAACCATGTTGGCGAGTTTGGGGCCATCTGTATTCTTCTAGAAAGTAGTGGATCGCGCCACTAATTTCACGCTCTATGACGCGTGTGGACTTTTCTGGAAATTTTTCGCCGGGCTTATAATTAGAACCGTGCTAGCCGCAAACAGTCAGTCTGATTTCAAACCAGCAAATAGTGAGCATTGTTTTGACTAGCGATTAGCTCGGCTGTGCTTGTGAATAATCTTTTACATAGGTGTATCTTTAAACACTGATAATTGTGTTTGAATGTTGTGTAAGGTGGGAAGATATGCTGAGATTTATTCTCTAAGGAATCCTGTAATTCAAGGATTGGATTTTCGTCAATAAATTAGCATCGCTCTTAAAAAACTGTCTCATACTTTGTGACTGATTTGCATAAAATCCACGAACCCGGATCTACGTAACAATATTCTTTTTAGAGAAACAATGTATGTAGCCAGGGATTTAATTCTCATCAATACTTGTGTTTCACATAATTCAATAATGCTATTTCTAACAGGGAATGTCTAAAATACTTTTGCAAATTTTTATTTAAAAAATAATTTTTTCTTATTTATAAGTGGAATAGGTAATCTATAAATATTCATGTTAACAGGGATTAATACTTCACAAGCAACCTCGGATTTTTTACTTCAGTTGGCACTTGAATTACTTAAATCTGTTTAAAAAGATCTTTTATTTTTTATGACGTATAACTTAATAATAGGTGTTTTTTTAGAGGTATAGAACTTTAAATTGTAATAAAACAACAATGTATTAAATCACAAGATCTTGGAGGCCAATTCACAGGTCCAAAACGGGAAATTAGGCGGTCATCAAACGTGTCTTTCAATAAATTGATTGTGGCACGAGCTGTGTGACATGTTGCGCCGTCTTGTTGGAACCACAGCTCCTAGACATCATTAATGTTGAATTCAGGAATGAAAAAGTTAGTAATCATGGCTCTATACCGATCACCATTGACTGTAACGTTGTGGCCTTCATCGTTTTTGAAGAAGTACGGACCAATGATTCCACCAGCCCATAAAGCGCAACTAACAGTCAGTTTTTCTTGATGTAACAGTATTTCGACATACACTTGTGAATTAGCTTCATTCCAAATGCGGCAGTTTTGTTTGTTGACGTAGCCATTCAACCAGAAGTGCGCTTCATGGCTAAACAAAATTCGCTTATGAAAATCGGGAACAACGGCAATTTCGTTTTGGGCCCATTCGAGGAATCTACGCCTTGCTTGATGATCGTTTTGATGAATTGCCAAACCAAACTGAGAATAAATCACTTGACAGCTGCTAAATCGGTCGCCATCTTGGAAAGTAATCCCAGCTTAAACTTCTATACCTGGAAAAAAAACACTCTTTATATGTCTCAGTTATTTTTACATATGCCAATAATTTTAATAGCAGAATTGATTAACTGTGATTGATAGGCGTCAAACATCTTCGCAACTCCATTATTTATTGCAACTACATCAGTTGTTAGATCTAAATGAAAATTTTATATTTTAACGTTGTTTTAATATTACATGAACTTGCTATCAGAGATACTCCTAAAATACAAGAAAAAAATAAAAATATTAAGTCAATTTCTACTTTGTTAGACAAAACTTACTTGTGCCATGTGTTGCAGATAAATCTAACTTCACCAGAAATAACGCAAAATAAATTTATAATTAAAAGATAAAATTTAATTGTAATGAGTTAATATTTAAAAAAAAACTACAAACATCAAGTGGAAGGAATGGATGAATGAAAAATATTTATTAACGATTGAAAATTTGAACAATATATGTATATATATTTATATGTATATATATATATATATATATATATATATATATATATATATATATATATATATATATATATATATATATTTATATATATATATATATATATATTTATATATATATATATTTATATGTATAGATATATATATTTATATATATATATTGCTTGCTTTTTTTTTTTTTTTTTTAAATCTTTAATATATATTTTTCAGAGTTTCTTTATAATTTACGCTAATTTTTTTTATTTTTATTTTTATTTTTATGATTTTTTAAAAGTATATATATATTTTCTTATTATCGTATATCGTATCGCAAGTAATTTTATGCGGTTCTGCTCTCCTATTTGGCGGGAACACGATACTGCACTCTTGGCCATCGTTATAATTCCGTTTTAGTAGGTTATGTTTATGTTCATATATTCTTGTTTAATGACTTAATATTTAAATTTTACGTATAGAACTCTTTCCTTTCCTCTTGGTACATAGTATGACAAATTACAGGTGAAGGTTGGCGCCGCAAAATTTGTTTAAACCTGCAATCCTGGTTCCTAAGGCCAGGAATTTGTCTTTATACTGTGTGCCTAATTCCTACTTTTAGTTATCTTAGGTTTATAACTATATGATTATTTTTTATATTTTTGTTTATATGTATATGTATTTGTGTGTATATATTTATATATATGTGTATGTATATGTATATGATTATATATTATATATTAAAAAATTCTTATATTGGATTATATATATATATATATTTATATATATATATATATATATATATATATATATATATATATATATATATATATATATATATATATATAAATATATATACATATATAAATATATATATATATATATATATTTATATATATATATATATATAAATATATATACATATATAAATATATATATATATATATATATATATTTATATATTATATATATATATTTATATATATATATATATTTATATATATATATATATATATATATATTTATATATATATATATATGTAATAATTCCGTCTAGTATCCTTTTCCCTAACTCTTTGTACTAATATTTAAAATAACTTTAAATCTTTAGTTTAACATTAACATTGTAATCTTAATCGTAATCGGCTAGTCCAAAATTCCTGTCCCGCCCATTCTATTTAATCAGAACTACTATCACGTAATCATCACGCGCTTGCACTGCTGGTATAAAAGCAAAAATCTTGTGCAAACGCTCTCTTTGGCCTTCATTATGTAATGAGCCGGCTGCAACGCATTCTATGTTTCTCTTTGTCTGTGTTTGTACCATGATGTTTGTTTCTTGTTATGTGTAATGCCGTCTCTACTGGATCTTTATGTGTTTCCGGATGTGAATAAAAAGGAATAACGATTTACATGAGTGCCTCTTCGATAATACAGTACTCGACTACGCTCTTCGTAACACAAATAGTTACATCCCCGGCCAAGCCCTTCTTTTGGTTTGCCATTGTTTAAATCAACCATTCGCCACGACAAATTATGCACTGCTAAAGTTTTATCATTACACACACACACACACACACACACACACACACACATATATATATATATATATATATATATATATATATATTGATGGGAGGTCGCCGGTCCCCAAAGTTACAACTGCAGTTTTTACATTTGCCCTGTTTACAGGAAACTGAATTTTGTGGAAGGAATGTGTTGTCTTGCCCCACCTCTGTAAACGAACTTTTAAGGGTGTATACGTTCTCCCGCCCGCAAGGTTCATTAGACCCATAAATAATTGGGGTGCGTCGGAGGATTTTCCCGCGTTTAAATAGTCATTGACCGTTGTGCGGTAACCTTGCGCTGACTCCGGACCAATCAAAAGAAATTAAGCGGACGAGGTAAAGAATCACCTCTAGAATATTCGAGAAAACAGGACGCCAAATAAAAACGGGATGCACCCCCATTTTCGAGACACTCACACTTGAGACTCTGAGCAACAATCTTAATTTAGATCCAAGCCTTGAACTGGACTCCGCGGGACTCCGGGTGGCGACCATGTCTCACTTCTTTTTACCAGACTCCCTCTCTCAAAGCTAAGTAGAATTTTGTTATGCGTCAATTTGTACATTAACTCAAATTTGATCATGTTATTCAAAAAATAAATTAATAGTTATTTAAAGAACCGGTCTTTTAATTTAGAGTACTGTTTTATTGTCTTTAGAGATTTAGTGTTTTATTTTTTAACTTAAGCCATGATGCAATGTGTTAGTCGAACCTGGGTATTAGAAATTGGGTATATGGAATTAATTAATCAATTAAGTTAAACTAGCGTCGCATCAATATATTGTTCAAATTTTCAAGATGGTATACGTTGTTTTTAAAATATTTTCAATTTATTTGTTTGCCCATTTATCTACGGCTACACAAATTACTATCCCATCATTCTCCATGTAATCTAATTGATTTATATTTTCCTTTTTAATGGTTGCATAAAGTGAGTAAATGTGATTTATTCCAGGAGATTGTTTTGTAGTAAGGAATATCCTCGTTATTTCAATGATTTTCGTATGAACGACCTTATTGTAAGGCTATTAATGAAACCAAGGGAGCCAGTCTATATACAATTCCTTCTAAATGACTCCTTTTCAAAAAGTTAAAAATGCAAAATTGATTTAGTGAACTCGGACCGGAATCAAATGATTTTTGTAGCCTTTACTTTTTTTTGTGAAATGTTTTAAATTGTGGAAGCCGATCGTGGATTTAAATAAATTCCATGTTAACATTCTATTACAACCATTACAACACACCTTATAATTTTCAGTCTTTTTGAAATGATTACAAACTTCTTACGTGTTCTACCAAAATAATAGATCAAAATATATAAAAATGGATATGATAATATAAAATTACACTACTATCAAAGGAATATACATTGCTGTATATCCTATGAAACTATAAACATGAGAATTGATTTTGAATTTCGTCTAAATAACCTCAAAATACATTTCTCTTTCACTGACATTCAAAAACATCAAAACAAATCACTTACATACATCTAAACTCTGATGCATTTTGTTCCATTGACACCACTTCACACGCAAATCGAATAGTGCACAATGCTCTTACTTGTCTAGACAGCATATCACGTGCACTCACATTCCATTCAGGCAATTCCAGAACTTTCCAGACCATTCTTTGTTATAGACAACTTGTTGCGCTCTTTTTGCTTACATCAAACCATTATTGCGGATTAATGTTTAACAATGGTCTAAAAGCTATATTTCAAGGAACCCTGGGGATCCACAAGTTACAGTAAAATTTGAAA
Organism: Trichonephila clavipes; assembly: GCA_019973935.1. Classification (NCBI taxonomy): domain Eukaryota; kingdom Metazoa; phylum Arthropoda; class Arachnida; order Araneae; family Nephilidae; genus Trichonephila; species Trichonephila clavipes. The sequence goes on from BMAU01011021.1 coordinate 157,913, forward strand.
AGAAAATTATAAATGGGAATGCAAAACGAAACCATTTTCACTGTGAAGTTTGAATAGCCGTAATTACTAAGACTCATCATGGTCATTTAAACCGATAATTTTTCTCATGCATTAAAATTTCATTTTGTAATACTTTTTAATTGTTATTATAGTATAATAAAGTCATATTAAAATGTTCTATTGTTTACTATCCCATTTTCCACGAGCTAATTTTATACTCATTCGTACAATTTTTTTTATAAAAAAAATTAATAGAAAATGCACCTTTTTAATTGTGGGGGGAAACATCTGTAATGAAGGAGAAGAAAAAAATGTCAACAGATTTGACGTTAAAATCTAAATTTCTGCAAGAACAGTTCCTAATTTATAGATTGCTAATTAATATAAAATACACAGTAATTATCACACAGCTTTTAACATTTTATTGCTATTCTGAGCAATGAATTTAACTGAAAAACATTTCTGAGGTTCGTGGCTACAAAAATAAAATATGAACACACATTAAAGCTACACAGTACCCGTTTTCAAAACATTTTTGGGTACAATTACAACAAAAATAATTAATGTTTTATTTTTACTCGCAGATTATATTATTAAGCTGAAAGTAAAAAGTAAGTAAAAAGTCCGTTTGATCAGCCATTATTTTACAATTTTTAAAAAAAATTAGGAAATTTTTAAGTTTTTTCAAACTGTTATAAATTACTCAAATTTCAAAGGTTTTTTTGTCATTTTAAGTTATTTATGTTCCTTAGATTATTGCAAACAAAAGTTGGTATGGACTTGAATATATATTTCCTTGTTGATTTTTAATAATTATTTTCTTAGAAAAACCTGGAAAAAAACTCGAAAATTTTAAAAATATCAAGTTTACCATTTTTAGAAAAAAAAACTACAGATCTCAACCCTAAATCCATATTTAAATTTTTAGAGCATACGTTTGGGAGTATATACAAAAAATTCCAAGGCTCTATCTAAAAAACAAAAAAAAAGCCTTAGGGATTAGAAAACACTTGTACCTTCAAAACTGAAAGTCTGATAAAAACGCATTTTAAGTTTGCAAAGTTATAAAACAAAACCTTATGATGTCCGTAGGCCTCAAAATTTTTAATATGTTATTTTCCTATGTATGTGTTTTACATTAAAACAATATTTTAATTAAATATGACTGAAAGTATGATTTTTAATTCAAAATAATTTTTTGCATAACATTGATGGAATTTGGTAAGATGACAGTTTATTTAGCTTAAATTTAACCTAAAATTTTCACAAAAGTTTTGAAACACAAAGCAATTATGTATAAAATAATAATGATACTAACTTAAGCTAAAAATAGCCAGTGTGTTAATAAAATTTAAATTTGTTAGCTAATTTGTTATTTTAAATTCTTTTAGCTCTTGTCGTACGACTTTTAAATGCTAAAATATAGTAGTATAATATGTTTAGTATAATGTAGTTTGATACATAAAGGAAATATTCAGCTGTATCTGCAACATTTGAATTCCGAATACTTGTATTCAGAAGTCTAATTGCAGTATCAACTGACGATTGATTTTTAGATACATCATTTTCAGTAGTATTCCATCTCTTCGAAATATTGCTTCTCGCAGCAACCTGAGAACGCTTTGGACATGACATTTCTCTACAGGGAAAAATTAATGTTATAAAGCTTTAAGTTATGTAAACTTTTTTAAAGCAAAAATTGGCCATGAAATTCATCTTAATTAATTAATTATGAGAACTCAAAAAACTCAAAACATAATCAAGCAGAAGCGATTTTAGTGATAAAAATTGGAATTATAATAAACATTTCTCATTAAAGCTCAAAAATATTTTTAATTATTTCAATTTAAGAGTGGAAAAATGCTTTAAAATGAAACAGAAACCAAAACCATAGCTCATAAAACTTCAAATATCCTAAAAACTAATTTGGTAACAGATCGAAATTTTTTAGGGTATTGTGTTGTCTTAAACGTGGAATATGAAACACACACACACACACGCAAACACATACACACACACGCAAACACACACACATAGCTTGTGTTAAAAAAGGCAAACATATATTCTAGTTACTAAATATAATGCATGGGTTGGAGGATGATTATTATTAATGTTTGAGTATAGCTTAGATTAAAACTATCTTACATATAAAAATAAATGCAATGCATATTTAATTGTCTTTAAAAAGCACTTAAAACATTTAAATCTACTTTAAATATTATTTTAAGATATGTTCTTTTATGTGTAATCGTGTTCCCTGAAAAAAACTATATAGTTCTAAAGGTTCCATGATTTGAGAAAAGTTTGAAGACTATAGATATATACACTATTTTAGAGATATCTGGCAGTTATGGAAATGAAATATCAAAAATTATGATGCTCCCTCATTTATTTAGTTTTAATGAAAATTATATTAATTATAATGGTAACGTCTACAAGGTAAAAATTAAAGAACATTTAACTAAATAATATTCATTCTATAAATCGAATGGTATATGTAAAAGAAACGGAATATTAGGATAATATAAAAGATATACAGCTAAAACTAACTCTTTTCTTAGAAATATTAAATTATTTTCAGTTGTTGAGTAATAAGCGTAGTAAGTAAACATTTTATAAGGACAAATAGAGCATTGAGAAGTGTATAGTTATTCTCTTTATATTTTCAAAGATAAAAAATACGAAGAAATCAGATTACTTACAGTAGGAATTCTGTTTATTTTGTAAATGAGCAATATATACAGCAGGCATATTTGTCTAAGACCTTCGAATTACTTGCAAAAGTAAATTTATTTCATATTCTACTCTCAGTAAAATTTCCACTTTTCAACACAAAACAAAATTTCTTTTTCTTTCAAATATAAATTGTCACACTCTAATTTTTATACAAATTCAATTCTTTTGAAACTTTACCTCTAGAAATAATAAACATACTGAATAATACTAAAGAGCCGAAACAGTTATAAGATATAAAATTTTTATATCTCATATTTCTTTGATTTCACTATAAATGATCAATTGCAGTACTTCTTTCGTAATTACTCTCATTTGTTCCCATTAGAATATTTTATCGTAATAAGGTATATAATTTTTGTCAGACATTACGAGTATATATATCCTCATGACATCGTAAGTAAAAGAATTAAGTAAATTTGATAAATCAAATATAGTTTTCACAGCAAACCACATTTATTTCCAGAAGTAAAAAAAATATTTACTGATAAATTTTATATATACACTTGAATTTCCGCTTTAATTATTAAATTTGATAAGACGTAACTTTTTTATGTTATATTTTTCTACGTTATATATACACACAAAATCATATATATATAAAGGGTGTTTTTTAGAGGTATAGAACTTTAAATTGCAATAAAACAACGATGTATTATTCGATTGACATGAATTTTTTTTTATTTGAAAGATAATCTTGTGGCATTACATTTTAAATATGATTGCTGGCATAGGACTGCCACGGCTGGCTCAGATATAGTCCAATCTGGACGTCCAATTTTCGATGACTTTTTCCAACATTTGTGGCCGTATATCGGCAATAACATGGCGAATGATTTCTTCCAAATGATCAAACGTTTGTGGCTTATCCGCATAGACCAATGACTTTACATAGCCCCACAGAAAATAGTCTAGCGGTGTTAAATCACAAGATCTTGGAGGCCAATTCACAGGTCCAAAACGGGAAATTAGGTGGTCACCAAACGTGTCTTTCAATAAATCGATTGTGGCACGAGCTGTGTGATATGTTGCACCGTCTTGTTGGAACCACAGCTCCTAGACATCATAATTGTTCAATTCAGGAATGAAAAAAGTAATCATGGCTCTATACCGATCACCATTGACTGTAACGTTGTGGCCTTCATCGTTTTTGAAGAAGTACGGACCGATGATTCCACCAGCCCATAAAGCGCACCAAACAGTCAGTTTTTCTGGATGTAACGGTGTTTCGGCATGCACTTGTGGATTAGCTTCACTCCAAATGCGGCAGTTTTGTTTGTTGACGTAGCCATTTAACCAGAAGTGCGCTTCGTCGCTAAACAAAATTCGCTTATGAAAATCTGGAACAACGGCAATCTCGTTTTTGCCTATTTGACGAATCTACGCCTTGCTAGATGATCGTTTTGATGAATTGCTAAACCAAACTGAGAATAAATAACTTGACAGCTGTTAAATCGGTCGCCATCTAGGAGAGTAATGCCAACTTAAACTTCTATACCTGGAAAAAAAAACACTGTTTATATATATATATATATATATATATATATATATATATATATATATATATATATATATATATGTAAATATAAAGAGTGATGTAAATCTTGAACATCTTACACATTGTTGAAACCAACCAAATTAGAGCCTAGGAAATTTACATTTTTCACAATCAAACAATTCAAATTCCACCATATTTGATTGTCGTCTTTTTTTATATGTCTTTGCTGGCTGGTTTAAAAGATAGCTCAACAGATGTGTTTATGTATATTCGAATTTTTTAACTTGGTGAATAATTGATTTTCATTGATTTGCTTCGTAAAAGCTCTGTGAGTAAAGAAATTTTGTTAAATTATTTTTTGAAAAATACTTTTCTTATATAATTGTTTTAGGATTTTTTTACTTTTCTTACGTAATTAATTTGCGATTTTTCTGCATTAAGAGTTTGGGAGAGTTTGTTACATAATAGTAGTGAGTGGTTTTATCATACTCTCTGAATTTTCCATGCTCTGAATTTTTGTTTATTTTATTTTATTTGGTTTTTTCTACCGAGTTGCAAAGGGGGAAGGTAGGCGCCTTTAAACTAGTTTAACCCCACTTATTCGGTCCTAAGTCCGAAATTGATTTCTGACTCGCTAGGTTCTTCTTTTTTGTAATTTCTTTTTTTATTTCTCTATAATTTTGTTCTTCGTGTTCAGCTTTTATATTTTTATTACGCTGTTTCTTGTTATGTTCATTATCTATTATTTCTTGTATTTGGTATATAATACATATTTCTTTCATATATATATATATATATATATATATATACATATGTGACGAATCTGTACGGAACATTTCCAGTAATATTCTTAGACGTCTTTTTGGGGATAATAAATTCTCGTATATTTCCAATCAACTCCGAAAAGCGAACGGGATATGCAAAGTTGATAGGGTATTTAAGTAGAGTATTGTAAGCTTGCAGAGAGGAAGGCTATTGAGCCAGCAGCAGTAACCTCAAGTTTGGAGGATTCAATTGGATTACGATATTGAAGAGTTACTGTTAGTAATCTACGAAATAATCTTTTGAAGATATCAAGGCATTGGCAGGTGATATAATGTAGTTTATTATCGCTTAAAACAATCGCTAGTGTAATAAAATTAATTTAAATTAATAAAAGCTAATAATTCGAGTTACGTGTATTTCTTGGACATCCTATTTCGGTACACCTTATTTGATCTTGTGCATAATTATTGATTAATTTCATAATTCGTAATTTAATTTAATATTAAATTTAAATCCCTTTTGCTTGACGTAACATAGAAATATTATATGTTATTAGAGTTTCTGATAATTGAATCAAGATAATAAATACAAGTTATTATTATGCAAATGGCTCTTAGTGATTCTTTACCTCAAATTAATCTTGGTGTTCAGAGTGGCACCCAGGGGGCTTCCACATATATATATATATATATATATATATATATATATATATATATATATATATATATATATATATATATATATATATATATATATATACATATATATATATGTATATATATGAAAGAAATATGTATTATACATTAAAAACAAGAAATAATAGATAATGAACATAACAAGAAATAGCGTAATAAAAATATAAAAGCTGAACATGAAGAACAAAATTATAGAGAAACAAAAAAGAAACCACAAAAAGAAGAACCTAGAGAGTCAGAAAGCAATTTTGGACTTAGGACCGAATAAGTGGGGTTAAACTAGTTTGCAGGCGCCAACCTTCCCCCTTTTGCAACTCGGTAGGAAAACCAAATAAAATAAAATAAACAAAAATTCAGAGTATGTAAATACTCAGAGAGTATGATAAAACCACTCACTACTATTATGTAACAAACTCTCCCAAACTCTTAATGTAGAAAAATCGCAAATTAATTACGTAAGAAAAGTAGAAAAATCCTAAAACAATTACATAAGAAAAGTATTTTTCAAAAAATAATTTAACAAAATTTCTTTACTCACAGTGCTTTTACGAAGAGAATAAAGCGTCTTAACATCAATGAAAATCAATTATTCACCAAGTTAAAAATTCGAATATACATAAACACATCTTTTGAGCTAACTTTTAAACCAGCCAGCAAAGACAGATATAAAAAAGACGACAATCAAAAATGGCAGAATTTGAATTGGTTGATTGGCAAAAATGTAAATTTCCTAGGCTCTAATTTGGTTGGTTGTCAACAATGTGTAAGATGTTCAAGATATGTGTGGAAAAAATGTAAACTGTTACATGAGTGTTATGATATATATATATATATATATATATATATATATATATATATATATATATATATATATATATATATATACATAGAGAGAGAGAGAGGGAAAAGAGAGAGAGAGAGATAAAAAGACTGTAATTTCTTAACTTTTAAATACTTTGTTCCATTTTTAAAAAAAATATTACTATGCACACAGTTATAATCATTCATAATTATGTACTATCTAAGCATATATTTTTTATTTACACTTTTTTATTTATGTTTATATAATACTAGTTGGTATACCCGTTCTTCACACAGGTGAATTGAAAAATTAAACAATACGTATTGAAGGATAAAGAAGTTTTTAATGAGTTAATTTTACGTGAATTGCAAGTTACACGCACAAAAAAAGCTTTTTATACATATCTCTGCTGAGCCAACTATTCATATTTGGTAAACTTTAATTATGTAAATCCAACAGCTGTAAAAATGATTTTTTTTTTATTCCTAACGTTCCGTAACTCTCTTGTGGGTTGATTTATGAAAACACCTTCCTAAGCTAAAGTGTGATCTGCGAAAGTAACACATCATTACAAATTTTGTGTAATAGACACTTACAATAATGCACATAATTTATATCTGAATGTGTAATACATTAAAAATACTTTCTGTCGTATTTATTGTTTATTGAAGTTGTAATATTCACAAGCAACGCCGTGTTCCTTACATTATAATGGCAATTCAATAGAAACATAGCGAAAAGTTGGTAATGGAGACAATATGGCATCATTTTTAGCGATCATGTTGGCAACTTGGTGATTGATTGAACTCTGCAGAAGTTGATATGCTGTAACGCCACGTGGTAGGGAACTGCAACATAGAGGCTAGCACAAAAACCTTCTCCACCAAAAACTATTTATAGGTAATTTTTATACTGATCGGTTGAAGGGAAGCGAGATCATACATACAAGCATCAATTTATATATATATATATATAACAAGCTTTATTATACCTAATTGCGGCAGACATAGACTATTGGTCAAGGTAATTAAATCGGGGCTAGCATGTCATGAGTTTTATCCTATTACCGCTGACGACCCTCCATGCAATTGGAGCTCAGTGCACGGGAAATCTATCGAGAACGTCCTCGTCATTTGATGATGGTTCAAAATTACGTAGTGATTTCGCTTTCAAAATTAAAACCTTTTCATTTTATCCATTATACATAATTTTCAAAACTAATTTTTTTCCACTTACAGGAATGCAATAATGATCTATTTAGATCAGGGTGTCCAACACGCGGCCCGCGGGAGGCATATGCCCCACCAGTACATAAATTGCGGTATGCCGACTATTTTTAAAAACTTTTAAATATTAGGTTTTTAAAGTTTTTTTCATTTTGAAACTTATTTAAGGGGGAAATTATAGAAACGTCCTTTAAATCAAAATAGATTTATATTTTATCAAACAATTACGTTTGATTTTACTATAATAAATTACTTTTTTAATACATTACGAATTGCAATATGGAGGGATTACTATGGATAGTACATGATTTTCTGTGTGTGCGACTTTCATTTCTTCTCCTGCTTTTCTGTTTTGAGTCCCCAAAAAGCAAGAGGCAGTTAGAGATGCTTTTTAAGTTTAAAAAAATTATTCAGGATGGTTAAGATAAAATACAATGTATACTTAATCGTTTGAGAATGACAGCACAATCAAATTTCAACAATGAGTAACGAAAAATCAAATTTAAATGAACTCCATATTTTTCAAGAAAATGGCAACTGTAATATTTTAAACATTATTTGATCATTTTATTATTATATTATATAAACATTATTGTATTATTTATGTCTGTATACATGAAAAATAATGAAAACAATAGTAATAATTCATTTTGTTTTAAATTTTCACTCCAATAAATGTTTTTTTTGTTTCCAAATCTGATATAAATGTACGTATTTTTATGCGCAGCCCGCGAGATTATAATGTTTTTCTGATTCGGAACCATTGTGCCATGGCAATTTTGGGTGTCGGAACTTTTTAAAACAATTCATTATACTTTGAGAAAAAAAAGAATGAAATCCAGAACCGAATCAGCAGTCCGTTTTATAACAATAAACTATGTAAGGGTATTTTGGTATATATAACTTATCCTTTCGTGGATAGATGTATGTAAAAATTTGACTGTGTTCGTAATCCATTTGTGATAACGGATACATATGAATTAACTTTGAATAAAAATGAAACACTAAATTCACTCTCTGTGTGAATTAAACAAAATTTAATTTCAAAACATTCGGATGAGTCAATTAATTCATTTTGTATTAAAGTTAGAGGAGATTATCTCATTTAGCAAAAAAAAAAAGAACTAAAGTATTGATACAATTTTCTACATCCTTTTTACGTGAATTCAGATTTTCAGCGTTAACATACATAAAAATGAAAAGAACAATGAGACTTGTAAACGTTCCTGGAGAAATAAGAGGGAAATACCTGCTTACGGCCAAATTTAAGCGAATTTATCAAAAATTATCATGCTCAAATTTCGCATTACATATATTCTTATAATTCACTTGCAATTAATTTATTAATGAACATTTTATTGCCTTCACCACACATAATATTTTATTTAACATTGGAAATTCTTTTTAATCATTTTACATATATTGCATTAAAAATAAGTGAAATTCCCTTAAACTTTTTTTTATTTTTAGGGTTCCACCAAATTTTGAAATTGCTGAAAGTGTAACGTAACAAAAAACGCTGACAATTACTGCTTTCGACATATTTAATGTACTAAGGAATAAAAATTTATATCATTCTCTTTCCACTAATATTAATTTACAATGTAAATTAAAATGAAATAAATACTCCAAATAAAAAATAGTAATTTTTTTTAAATTTTAAATTTAATAATTTAAATTTAATAAACTTTTTAAAGCCACCTTTAAAGTTAATATCGAGTAAAAAATTCCGTTTTTTATTCATTAAAAATAAAATAAAAGGATGTTATCATTGAAATATATATGTGCGTAGCTTAATTTCATAAAATACAAGAGAATAAAATTTCTAATAAGAATTATTGGAACTACTTATAGGTTTACTTAGAAATTAAAAAAAAAATTAAAAAACAATGTAAAAGCCTTTCTGAGTTTTGAAAAAAAAAAATATTTCCAACACATGCATGAGTCTTCTTTTACCCCTTTGAGATTTTCCACAGAATTTAAATGGCAAAGAAGCAATATAAATTTAAAAAATATTGTTTTGTAAAAGGCGACTGAAATGAAAACAATGACTTAGTGAAAATATTGAATCATGTAGTGTAAGAAATTCCCCAGATAACTTAAATATTCTTATACTTGAACAATTTCTGATGTTTATAATAGATAAATACTTGCTAAAGTTTTTCCCTGTCAATTTTTTTTTTTTGCTTCTTAGTTCTTTAGATTGAAATAGATCTCCAAAGGAAACTAACAATTTAAAAATATTTAGTGCAAAGTTATTTTATTTTGTTTCAGATCTATTTAGTGGAAAACAATGGAACACAATTTTTTAATCACATAATTATTCTTTTTAAGTATGATTATGTGATGAAAACTTAAGAACGCAACTTTTCTTCATCTTGTACCTGAAGGAGCATAAGGAAAACTAGATGTTCAGAAATGTTTGAATTAATCTGTATGAAATGAATTATTTAAAATACTTAAATATAAAATATCTTCTATGGCACGTTGTTCAAATACTTTATCGTCACATTGAAATAAAATTACTTCCTTCAAACAATGAAACCTATTATCTTCAAATAAATAAAAATGAATACTTAGTACAAATACGTATAATATTTGCAAAATATTCCATGTATTATAATACTTCCATTATTAGATTAAATATATCTCTAATAACTATGTTCCTACAATGTAATCTTAACGGTGAAAATATTATTTTATTAAGGTAAAGCATTACCGTTAAAAATAATACTTTAATAAATGAAAAGTTATGTAATTTGTATATAAGACAGACTCTACTTTTATTTTCTCAAATATACTTAATGAATACATAATATTTAATATCTTTTCAGGAGAAGTATGCAAACCTAATTAAATAGCTTCCAATACATACTTTCGGAAATTTTTGTGATGAGTAAAATGCTGTTTGTGGATATTTAAGATAAAATAAAATTTATTTTTTACATTTTTATTTTTACTTGCACTAAAGGAAATAGAGGTCTTATTTTGAAAATTTAAGCATACCATTCTCAAAAATTTAAATTATCTAACCATGTAGATATGTTTTTAAAAATTATATTAAAGATGTTCTACGGTATATTATTAAATTTATAAGTACATTAAAACATAGGGATATCTAATATATGCTATAATTAAGTATTTAAGACTGGAAATTTAGGAATATACTGTTTCAGCAAAAAGACAGAGTTATTATTGCTCTTATCAGTGATATTTTTCTATGTTATTTATGAATTCATTCCGTAAAATAATAAAGAACATATCTCTCAATATGCATCATGTCATAAATTAGTAAATTAATGGTACATTTTAAAGTCTAATCAAACTACAATATTCACTCGAATTTAAGCCACACTCACAACTTTTTACTCGTTTTTGAGAAAAAATTATAAAATGTGTAAAAGGTTCTTCGATATCCAATGCTTAATTTATTTTAAATAAAAATTTATTGAAAAATAATAAGAAATTAAGAATTTATTTAATTGACCTATATTAAAAGAATTTCAAATACATATTGAATCATATAATTACTACAACGGTCAATATTTCGTTTCAAAAATGATTCGATACTCTCATTGTCACAGCTGACTTCGGCATTTTCCGACACGGTGTTGTATTCCAAACCATCCAATGCATTTATTATGTATTTTTTTAAAAAAATGTACTATTCAAGAATGTAAAAGAATTATTAAAAACATTGAACATTTACAAACAAAAATTATATCATTTTTTTTACTCCATCGACGTATATTTGTTTCATCTGTTTCAAATTTTTAGTGCCACTACTCTGTGTTTCCGTTTTTATCCGTATATACAATTACTTGCATTTTCATATTTGCATTATAGTGAGCTCGTTTTGATGATATTGCCAAATTCTTGGATGTTTAGTTGATAAAAAGAATGCCCATACAAAAAAGTCCCTAATACGAGTAGACAACGACGTTTAGGATAGACTGAATACTGGAGATAAGTTGTGAAATGAGATAAGTCATTGAGACATGTTGCTAAAATGAATGGTTACACTTTTCCTTTTGAACGGAGTAGAAACTCAATTTCCCCCATTCAACAAATATTTTGTCTTCTTGATTCTAAGCCACACCCGATTTTCAGCAGCATTAAGAGGGGAAAATAGTGTGTCTTAGATTCAAGTAAATATGGTTATTAATTATAACGAAGGAATAATAAAACGGAAATATCTTACTATTATAACACAACGTGTTTTAGCAGGAACAGCATCATTTAATACGTATTTCTTTTTTTTTTTCATGAAAAGTTGTAATGATAAAAACAATTCTTACTCAAATGCGTTGTCTGATTTTCTTTTCTTTATTTACTATTTTGATTTACAAAATATTTTTTTTTAAAAACTAAGCACACGTGTATTAAGTTAAAGACCAATCCTGGCCTGTTTGATTTAGGGTCATTGTTCTACGCTTGTTGTCAATAGTTTGTTCACGCAGTGACTGCATGAATAACGTCGCAAATATCCAAAAAATCCTACAAATGATAAGCTATTTAAATAACAGATTACAAGAAATAAACATCAAAAGTTCCTTAACACTTCGATGATTTACTTTAGAAAATATTCAATTGTCGATACTGTGTGGAGTGTTAAATCGAAGTTCAACGAATTCGAACAGATGCATTTGAAAATAAATCGATGCATATCATTAAAACATCAGTTTGAGAGCAAACACCAGACTTTTCTCGTTAATTGCGGGTGTTACAAATCTAACAAGTACGTTGAACAAGGAAAGTAAATAGTTATTTTGGATCTGAAATATTTTCTCATTTTAACACAATTTTTTCCAAGAAAGTTTCTCTGTTTTATGGTTTGGTTCATTACACTATGTTGTGTAAAGAAGTGGTTTTTAACGTACTATTCTGTAATTACAATGTTTAAAATATGCGTTAAGTAATCTCTATTTATAAGTAAATAAGAAAAATCAAAAATTTCTAGATTTGTGGAAACACATTATTTGTATAAGTTTAACATTTCGTATTCGCATTGTTCGCCAATACAAAAAAGAAGAAAAAAATGAGGCATGAGGGATAACCATACGTGATACCTTAGTCAAATACACAGTTGTTATTTTTCATGATTTGTAGTTAAAATTACATAATTTCTAAGGAAATATGTTTCTTAATGTGAGATTATTAACACTTATTCCAAAGTATTGCATTTACTTGAAAGGCAATAAATATGATTTCCAGAGTATCCCTCGTATCATTATTTCCATGGATGCATGTAATGTTTTCAGTCATGAAAGGAAGTCTAGGCTTAATCTGTAGGAACGGAAGAATCAGTACTTTCACTTATGTAGACCTGTTCGCAGATTATTAGTTCATTATGACCAATTTTTCTTCTGTTAGGCCTTTTTTGTTGAACTGTAGTAAGCATCTACTGTGTGTGTGCTTCGAGCTTATATATTTATTTTAAATACATTTCCTTAATGTTTCTACAACTTTTTTTAAATTTGTTATTGTAAAATAAGCTTAAATAAGGTATCCCTCTTGCAAAAAAATAATTTTGATATTAAAAGTGGAAACATAAAGAGTGTTTTTTTTTTCAGGTATAGAAGTTTAAGTTGGCATTACTTTCCAAGATGGCGACCGATTTAACAGTTGTCAAGTTATTATTCTCAGTTTGGTTTGGCAATTCATCATGAATAGACTCACGCCAGAACAACGCTTTTAGATTCGTACAATGGGCCCAAAACGAGATGGCCGTTGTTCCCGATTTTCATAAGCGAATTTTGTTTAGCGATGAAGCGCTGGTTGAATGGCTACGTCAACCAACAAAACTGCCGCAATTGAGTGAAGCTAATCCACAAGTGTATGTCGAAACACCGTTACATCCAGAAAACTGACTGTTTGGTGCACTTTATGGGCTGGTGGAATCCTTCTTCAAAAACGGTGAAGGCCACAACGTTACATTCAATGGTGATCGGTATAGAGCCATGATTACTAACTTTTTCATTCCTGAATTGAACCATCATGATGTCCAGGAGCTGTGGTTCCAACAAGACGGCGGAACATGTCTCGCAGCTCGTGCCACAATCGATTTATTGAAAGACACGTTTGGTGACCACCTAATTTCACGTTTTGGACCTGTGAATTGGCCTCCAAGATCTTGTGATTTAACACCGCTAGACTATTTTCTGTGGAGCTATGTAAAGTCATTGGTCTATGCGGATAAGCCACAAACGCTTGACCATTTGGAAGACAACATTCACCGTGTTATTGCCAATATACGGCCACAAATGTTGGAAAATTCATCGAAAATTGGACGTCCAGATTGGACTACATCCGAGCCAACCGTGGAAGTCATATGCCAGAAATCATAATTAAAATGTAATGCCACAAGATTATCTTTTCGAATAAAAAAATTCATGTCAATCGAATAATACATCGTTGGTTTATTGCAATTTAAAGTTCTATACCTCTAAAAAAAACACCCTTGATATATTAATAATTTGCATGCTGATAGTACGCAAGTAAATATAATTTAATCTTAAGTAATTGGTTTCTTAGTAGTAAAATATTTTGAATATATCCAGTTGAAGTAATTCATACTAAAATCTTATTTCCATCAAATTAACATTTAGAAATTTTGCATTATATGCTGAACTTACCATTATAAAGTACGAGTAATTGGAAATTAATAATAAAAACAACCCCGCTCTTCTTACTTAGTGTACCTTTAACCCTCTAACTGGATACCTTCCTCCTGAAAAGTTATTCCGAAAGCGTTTAACTCTTATTTTGCGATTCCCTTCAAAAATGCAACAGACTTCTTTCCTTTCCCCCTTTTAGAACTTGGGAGGTCGAACGCGGACAATTTTACGACCCAGTTCGGTCCCTTTTGTAAAGTAAGAACCACGAGATCAATCGTTTACAGCTAGCTGTTAAGTTGCCCTGGGCAATCTTCTTTGAAAGCGTAGTGGAATTCGGTGTGTGTTTCTCCTATATGTTCAGTCACAGTAAAATTAAAAACGAAATGAAAGGTAAAAAAAAGAGGGAAAAATGAAATAAATAGTATGTTAGAAGTTGAAAAATAATTATATTTTCTTCAAAGAAAATTTATTTTTCTGTCATTTTTTAAAAATTAAAAAAATATATATTTTTTTTTTTTGGTATTGTGATTTGAACCAGAAAAAAGCATCCTGTATTCATTTTTGAATATGAGAGTAAGAAAACGCGCTCACTTTCCTATTTTTTAAAAAAGTAATGAGGGAAAAAGAGCAAAGGCCCTATCTCATTTTTAAACAATAACACAATAAATATTACATACGATGATTATATTTATGAAATAAAACCGATCTTTCTCTATTCAGTTATATTTTTAATTTAAAATAGAATAAAAAAGGATTTCAATAATTTTAATTTATTTTAATTAAAATCATATAAAAGATATTTTTATGTTAACTGAATATTTTTCGGAAAAAATTTAAATTTTCCTTCCTAGTGTTTCTCTTTTTCGAACTTCTTGTATTAAATAAAAATTCCTTTTCTACATCGGCATTTGTGATGGATATAACACGCATTCAGTCAATAATTTTTAATTTTAATGGGGGATATACTTCTTCAAATGCGCATGACAGTACTTCTAACCATTTTCTACTCAAGTTAAATTTCTTATCTTTCTGTGTTTCTTTTATTACAAGCAAAAATGTCACACATCGATAACTACATTTTCACACAATTCAGTCATTACAAATTCTATTGTGAGAAAAGTTCTCCTAATTAATTTTGTCTTTCAAAACAGTACACTTAAAACAATTTTCTTCAGTGAAGTTAACCGACAGTTCCACAATGTATTCATACCAAATTTAAAAAACAAATTTAACACTTGAAAATGTAGCCTCTATTAAATTTTTCAGTATACACAAATTATTCCTGCTGTAGGAAAGATATAGTATGAGATGTGGTGTGCGGTTGTGAAAGAATGTTTTCGTACGTGTAGACTATTTTTGAAAATTTAAATATCACTGAAGCTAATCATATAACTGCAAATGAGCCTTATTTTAGTGTGTGCTGGAATCAAAGTAAAACACTTTACAATATTAAACAGCCTATGGGTTTTTACTCAACATTAAACTATTCGCAAAATGGCTTACAACTTCTATTCAAATTGTAAAGAAACTGAAATATAAATATATCTTACTGCAGTCAAAAATATTCATAATATGTAAATATCCTATTCCTCTACTTATTTCAGTACATTTTAAAAACTGTAGCTGAATGCAATTTTTTATATTTATAAACGAGGCATAAAAGCTCACGCAGTCGTAAAAATGTCTTTATCATTTTTAAATATACTACTAAAAAGGTATATGGATTGTAAGATCAGTCGTAAAATCCTAAAAGCTTTTAGAGGAGCTAAATACATGTAATTTTGGATTGATAAAATGTTTAATATAATACACAAATATACATGTTATTAAGCAAATACATTTGAAAAATCAAACTTCCTTCTGAAACAAACGTAATTGAAAGAAAAATGTTTAATTGCAAAAGAGTGGAAATACATGTTTATCTAAGGGGTATCCCCAAAGTGAGGTAATCCTCAAACTTAAGACTCAAACTCAGAAGCACAACAATCCATGAGGGCCAGGAACTACTGTGCTTATCATAATACACGTGACCATTGGACGCTGAGGTGCATGAACAGATGTCCCGATTTGGTGGTCTGTCTGAAGAGAAACCTTCAGTGCTTAAGACCCGAAGCAAGCTTGTTACTCATTTATCGATCCAATGTAGCGGGGATGAAAGGCAGAGTCGACCTTGCGCAGCCCGTTAATAGAACCCCAGACCTGTGGTTTATAAGCACTATACACAACCACTCAATCCTATTCGGTGAAAAATAAAATTTAATGTTAGAATCATATATAAATCCCTAATGAAAGAGGGAGTCCAAACTTTTTTTTTTCATGTAAACTGTTTAGACGGAAATGGTTAATTATGAACATTTCACAAGTTGCATAAATTAAAATTAACCGTTATAGTTTACATAAATTTTTAAGGGTACAAAAGGTGTATTTCGGCTGCACGAATTAATTTTAAAAGGAATACGGTTACGAAAAAGTAGTACAAATCTATCTAAAGTAGGATTGGTTACCTTAGATATTGTCAAACACAACAATGCATTGGAAGCCAATTCCACAATTCGTTGTTATAAAAATGTATGGAAAATTACAATATTTACTTTTGCATTTGTAATTTATATATATATATATATAATTTTTCCTGGGAGCTTTAAAAGCTAGAGCGGCATCCATCAAAACCGCGGTTCTCTCTCTGTTTTTCCAGATCGCCCCTGACTAAGCCGGCTCTGCCATAGTAAGTGAAAATGCCAGATTTTGTTTGTCAAGATCATTTTATAGCAGACTGCTATTTTCATGTATTTTAGATGGTCGTTTTATATTTTCTACATCAATATCTTAATGTGTGAATTTAAAATTACATAAAATTCTTGACATTCGCATCAATAACCATGATAATTTTTATTAGTATATGAATGTGTCATCAAACGATTACATGACTAATATTAACACATTATTTTAACTATTTAATTAATATTAAGTATAACATAACGCACACAAATTTTCTAAACTTTAAAATAAATATTTCGAAAACTACTTCAGATATACTCGAAATTTTTTATTCCTACGCTTTAGCTTCTCAGTTTTGCTTCTCTATGTAAGAATTTATTGTAATTGTATATTCATCAATTTTTTAGTATATTTTTGCTCTTAGCATGTGGTTTTCAACTGAATTGTATGAAATCTTCGAAATATATTAAATGAATGATTGAATATTAACGTCGCACTGTTCAGCTACACGAGGGCTTTTGGCGACGGACCACGTAATTTTGAACCATGGTCTAGTGACGTGGACGACACCTGAGCTGGCACACCCTCTCCTAACTACCACACCATACCAACGGGAGGACGTTTCAGCTCTCGACAGATTTAACGTGCATCGCTGCCCTACACGGCGGGTCTATAGTGGTACTGGGCTCGAACTCGTGACAAAGCAAGCCACGTTCCGATACCTATACCACTCGTCTACCGCGGCCGAAATATATTAAAAGATACCAAAGAAGCTATATAATAAAATTTGAAATTTTTATTATACTCAAACAATTGCTAAAATTTATGGTAAATAATTTTTAACTGCGCGATGCATTTTTTTCGAAATTTCAAATGGAACTTCTAACATAAAATTTCTAGCTTTATAAGATCGAGATTTCAAAAAGTATCCAGATTTTAATTACTTATTCAGTTAGCCTTTAAAAAGATAAATGTTGAGGTATTTTGTATAAATAGATATTTTTGAACAATATATAATTCGAATGTTTTTCAATAGCTCGATTTTAAAATTGATTTTTATGTTTATTTATATGCATAAATGTCTACTGTAAATGTTTCCGTATATTTTTGATTACCATTTCTTCAAACATTCAAGTTATAAAAAAATGTGTGAAAATCTTCATTCATGTTGTCTTTGATGTAAACTGAAGTTCAAGCACTTAAAATTCAAATATAATTCGATGTATTTTAACAATATATAACCAGGCACACAAACCGTACTTAAACTTCCCTGAACACTTAGGCTTTGAAATCTTAAAAAAAACTAATAAATCTTAATTAGTTTTTTTGTTTCGTAACTATTTTTATCAAAGTGTAAGAAAATGTTTCAAATGATTTGATGAAGTTTAAATTTATTCATTTTTAGTGGTTGGAAAATTGAAAAGGTTCCAAATTTTAGAGTTTGGTGTTTTATTAATTTTTTCGGTATCTTATAATAAAATAATCATGTTTCAAAAAACTGAAAGCTTTGATTAAAATAAGAAAATGAAGCGAAAGAATATACTTAAAAAAAGATAACTTTTCTAACTATATAAAATAGCAGATTGCACTGACACGCCCCAACTTGTTACAGTTTCAAATTAATATGAAACCAAAAGGGAATTGTAACATATTTT
Organism: Trichonephila clavipes; assembly: GCA_019973935.1. NCBI lineage: Eukaryota > Metazoa > Arthropoda > Arachnida > Araneae > Nephilidae > Trichonephila > Trichonephila clavipes. The sequence continues at coordinate 176,622 of BMAU01011021.1, forward strand.
ACTTATGCGTTGGGACTTTACAAAACTTTAAAAAAACGAGGTAACAAATTAACACTTCCTGGGGTCTAAAGAAATTTCCCCTCGATTTTTTTACGATTGCCCCAATGTAAAAACACGGGGTTCCCTGCTAGCCATAAAACTCCTGCTGTGTTGCTTCCTCCGTCCCTCATTATCTTTCAAGATGTTAAACCTTAAAAGGGGGAAAGGATTTCAGAAAAGTGCGGCTAATCCCCTTTTGAAAACGTTACTTGAAGGCATAAAAATCCGTGCAGTCCATTTTCGAAGCATCTTTACACTGACGGAATTTTCCGTGCTATCCGGTTAGAGGGTTAAGGGCGGTTTCGTACATGAATCAAAATATTAATGCGGTACTCTGTTTTTATTCTTCTGTAAAATAATATTTAATTATCAGTAAAAGTAGAAAAATTTATTTAGTTATATATATATATATAGATATATATATATATATATATAACTTCTCTGTGTATTTATGAGTTCATTTTTTCATTGATATTTTATTAGTGTATTTTAGCATCACTGACCGAACTTCACTATTTGAAGCTGATTAGATCTCCCTAAATAATATAGATGCTAAAATAAATATTAATAAAAAAACGACATATATCTTAGGTGCATTATATTGAAGCTTTTAAAAAGTTTCGTAAATTAGAAATAAATCTAATGGAGCCTAGCAAACAAAAAACGCTTAATACCATAAAGGTTATAATATAAAAATATTAATGGTTTGTATTAAAAAATGTCATCCTTTATTCTCAGTTTTTTTGGAAATGAATCTTGTCTTGAAGAATTTACAAAATGTAAGTATCATTTCCCCCCGTTCAAGTTAACATACATGCAGTAAATTGTAGTAGTCAATTGACATGTGAGTGAGTTTCTTTAACGCAGAGCTGTAAAGCAACACGAGGGCTGTTCCCACTGGACCTCATTAATTTAAACTTCGGTTAAGTGACGAGGACGACCCATGAGATGGCACCCTTCTCTCCAAACTAACACACCATACCAATACGAAATCTTTGAGACCAAACAGATGTAACGTTGATCAATACTAAGACACGATTGTTTTTCAGCGGCATTAGGGCTTGAACTTACAGCACGTCTCAGCCACAGACTCTGGACCGCAGTTACAAGACACCGCAGCCACAGTCACTTTACACACAAATTGTCAAATAGAAACGTCAATACCTTTTGTAATTCATCAGTGGATATTAACCAAAATGTTTCCTTTTAAAAAAGTTCTACAAGGAAAAAAAATACTATACTTTCTTTTTTTTATTCTGCATACTGAATTTTTTTTAATGAAAAAAATGTTCCAGTTTACTTGCTTAAATTTTATTTATCGCATTATGATTTACTGCCGTTATTTTCATGCAATATTTTTTTGGAACACTGCATTGCAAGTTAAAGGATATACATACACAAAATATTCAACTTTGGGGAATTTAATCCGTTAGAGCTAATTAATTAATTAAAGATATTCCACTGTAAAATTAATTATATCAACTGTTCATTCTAAATAAAGAGTCAAAACGTTATCTTAGGCCCTCATTAACACACACACACACACACACAAAAATAAGACACTTAAATTTTGACATTAACTATTTTTTCGGGAGAAAAATGATAATCTTTGCTATCCGCTGAAAACGCCGTCAGCTGAAAACGCAATTTCTGCTATAAAGCTATTTGCCTTCCCCTCTAAAATACTCCTCATAGAACCCGTGTTGCTATATATCTTGGAAGAGTGGATTTCAAAGAATATCCCTGCTAATTATTGCCAGAATATTCGTAAAATTGGTTATTCTATGTTATTTTAAAGTGAGTGGTACTTATAAGTGCCGTCGGTAAATAAAGGGTTAAACTTATTTTGCAACATTTCAACAAAAATGGTTTCACTCAAAGCAAAATTCAAATCAGAAAGAGTTAATCTATAAAAAAAACAGAAGTTCAAGCAAACTTGCTCCAAACTTTTCGATCTTATTCTAACATCACAAATACATCTGAAACGTAGAATTAAACCTCCAGTTAATCCACAAAAATGTTACCATAAAAGTATAAATTCAGTAAACGTAATTTTTAGATCACACACACAAAAAAGTTAAAGCCATTTAGAAGCATTAAATGGAATGATAATGCTTGGGTAAGCAAAGTGCTGCAATTAGTTCATTTCCAACCTTTAGTAACTTCCTGTCAGAAATTTAAGGTATCATTACTTTTAAAAGCATTCTTCCTTAAAGTAGTCTAAGTAAATCTTCATTTCTCTCTTTCGTTTGAACTGCCCTCGATGTTTTTGGGTTTCTAAAGATTAAAGGCAAATTTCAGAGCTTCATAAAAATGCAATTTGACGTCAATTTTGAATTATTTTTATAAATACTAATAGCACTCTAAATTTAAAAGCCATCTTCAATTACTGCTTGAATTAATTGACACAATCAACAGTTAAATACTTCATTAAGCTTTAATGATGTGAGAGAATTTCTAATCTTGGAATAAGTTCTAGCAGAATTATTCAGAAAAGTAAGGTAAGGGGAAAAAAGATTGATCAAATATCAATCAATCGTTAATATTTATTTATTTAGAATATCTGCATTAATCAATTTAAGTAAAAATTATTTAAAAAGTAAATGATTTTTTTTTGAAAATATCAAGGAAACAAAATGATGCTAATTTGATTCATTCCTAAAGCATTAGTTAGAAACATTCAATTTAGGTGTTCAATTTAACACGTAAAATATGGTCAAAGTTTTAATTTGTATTCTATGCCGTTATGAATATTGATAATTAATTTGAAGCTTCATTTGTTATTCGTATTGTAGTTGTACATTTATTAAAAGAACTTCTTTTCTTCAATAAATTGAAGAAATATAAAGTTTATTTAGAAATTGCAAATTAAAAAAATATAATTTCGATTTCACCATAATTACACATCGTACAATTAACACAACTTTTAAGTTACATTTATTGGCAATAGAGCGCGCAATTCGGATCATCAGTAAAAGGACGAAGACTACACAGCTGAACTCTATCCCTTCTTACCTCAAACTTCGAAACCATGTGAGAACTATGAACTTCGATCCAACTGATGTGCATCGGTTGTGCATGTGACCACTTGATTGCTGTAGCTAAATCGGAAACTCTCAGTTCTTTTACTCAGTAATATTGTGATTTTGAGTTTAAAAAAAAATGGTGGTACACCTGTAATGGGTATCAGTCAGGTTCTTCTATTAATCCTCTTGCGAAAAAATTATTTGTGATTTTAGTTTAAAAACCACTTTCCGTCGAGATAACTTGATTGTATGCAAATATAACTACTATTTAAGTCCCTGTAGTTGATTATATCAGTTAATGGTTAAGCGTTGAGCGTCAAGCGTGAAATCCAAGTATTAGTAAAAGTGAACTGCGAGTCGTGCGTTGAGATAAACAGCGCCGACGTAGAATCTACCAAAAAATAGTGGAAGTAATCAACCTTGGAGCTGACCAAGCTATAAGGCTTCGAGACGGATCATACAAGGAGCTAGAATTCTATATAAATATTTTCTATAGTTTAGTATATCCTGTTTGGGGTTAGGATTTCCGATTGCTCCCCGAGTTAAGTTATAAAATGGCATACTGCGTAACGTGCTAAAGATGGAATACAAGTAGCTACTTTTATGATCATGTCTGCTTCTTCTTCGAACCCTCTCTAACCCGCGACCTTCGGGTCACGATAAAGCCTTTTACAATCTCTGTTCCACATTTTCGGAAAAAAAATTATGTATTTTTTAATAGAAGATGATTCAGTTTTTCATTTTTCTTCAACAAATAATTCCTGTGTATTAACAATTAAATGATTTTCAACAATTAAACAATAATTTTAATTCGAACTTGTTTTAAATTATTTTCAATTTTCTTCTCCATGAGATATGTAGAATATATTTTTATATATAAATATAAAATTACAATTCACAGTCATTTCAGAAAAAAAACATTGAAATATTTAAATAAAGTAGATGAAACACATTGTTTCAGCCGAAAAATACTTGAATGTCCATGGTGAGATGTTTGTGTTTCAAATCCTTTTAAAAAGTATTACAAAGTTAAATTCAAATTAGCATGATTAATTTCAGCATGTGATCTGGAATGACTATATTTAAAAGGGAGCATAAAAAGTATGATCTTTGCGCTTTTAAGAGTTAATGCTGACAGAGAAATAAAGATCAATATTTCAACGTGGTGTATGCATAAGATCAGTAAAGACATAGTATTTACATATGATTAAAAATATATGTGAGTTAAAAAAATAAATAATAAAAGGAGCTAAGAAATTTGAAACTAAGCTTATATCAGCACACACACACACAATTAGTTAAATGATAAATATACTACATAAATATATGATAAACATAATACAAGAATAATTAAAAGATACATCTAAAAAATGAAAAATATAAAAAAAATAAAATCTAGTACATATATTTGTTATTTTACAAATGCGGTTAAATCACGCAAAGAGTTAATTTTGTAGGCCAGTACACAGTCAAAACACATTTCTCGAACACTGATTCAAAATTCAATACATAAGAAACACAATTCAGAGGAATGAATAGATTGAAACATACGTTTCCTTGTTTAACTCAGAACTTTTCGCTTTCACATTTTGAGGACAACCCCTTCTTGAACATTCTTTCTTGACATTCAGAGCGTACATAACGATATGTTGTGCTTAAACGCATAAGCAAATCCCCGAGAAAAAAAATGTGCAATGAAATGAGACAAAAATATAAGCAACATTTCTCCACATTGGCACTATTTTATTTAATACTCTATGTATTGTACTGCAGCAGACTCCTGTCAAAAGCTGCTATAAAAACTAAGTGCGACAGCAAGAAGCCATCGAAATGGTAAAAGTGTAAGAAATGTGTGTTTTTGTTTATAACTGTTTATTTCATCCTTCTCTGTGACTTCAGTTTAGAAATGCTTCCTGGAGCATAAGCTAAGAGTAGTACGGTAGATAAATAAGTAGGAAAAAAAGCGAGAAAGGCACTGTAACTTGCAGGCGATATTTTAGCACTATCCGTGCAGTAACTTTTATGTTGGGCTGGAAGTTATGATTTTTCTTATTCGATACCGAAACTCAAGTGGTATTAAATAGGAAGGAGAGGAGAGAAGTGCTTTTTTTCTTCAATTGTCAACCAATATTCCGCAGTGTTGTGAAGTTTGATATTTATTGCACTTGAAATATTTCAGGTGGGATTTTCGATTCCCGATAGAATGACTGGTAAGTATTAGAAGTCATAAAATTGGAAGAAAAAGGGCGAAGGGAAGGGTTTTGATGGTAAATAATAGAAAGAAATGGAAGGAAGTTGGAGAGATTTTATCTTATAAAGTTATAAATGTTGTTTTCTTAAACGAATGGTTGTAGGTACGTCAATAAATATAATGTTTGGAGTAAACTGGAGTTACGAAAGATTTCTGAGATTATTTACAAGGTGGGTAAAATAAAAGTGGTTGGGTACAATAGTAAAATGGCATTGGATATATTTTAAAAAACAATAATATTTTAATTCTTTCTTTTAAGGGTGAAGTACACCAACAAATCCTTTAAACTGCAGAATCAACCATCTCTCACACTATTGTATAAAAGGATATTATTATAGTTCTTTTTCTGATGCATCTACCTTTGTTTAAAAACGGTGCATTTGAAATCTATTATATATAGTATACACGTTCGCTTTCTTTTTGCTTACCCTTTTATAACTCTCTGATATCGTATTGTATTACAAAACTCGATAAATCATTTTCATCTATTTATTCGTGAACATGTCAATAATTTTCGGAACATTTTTTTAAAATTATGGTAAGATTTTATTAAGATCCTCTATTTTCAGGAAAGACATAGCTTAGGAAAGACTGTTTTTAAACAATTTAAAGTTAGCAATATTTAAGCAATTTTTATCTATTACTTTTTCCAGTGCTTTGAACATAATTTTTATTCTATAAAATCCCATAAATCCTTCAATATTAGTTTCTGAATAGTTCAAAGCATTGCTATTCACCCATTAGCATATCTGAATGCATTTGATCATCATGCAGTGAATTTTCCCTACAGGGCATGGAACATAGATCAACTATTAAGGAAAAAAAACGAAGCGAACACGAAGTTCTTCTTCCACTCATTTTCAAAACAAACGAAACATGATGCTGAAAGCTTGATTGATGAATATATAAAAGACAGAAAACAAACAGAAAAATGTGCTATCTCCAGCTAGGTTAACAGGGAGTACAACTTATGTCATTGGCGTCTGGCGTTTTACTTTACAGCATTTTAATTGGAAAATATTCCACCCGCTTTGCAGCATGTTTTTTTCTCATGGGGACAATTAAAATTGTAGAATATTTTTTTTAAAAAAATATATTTTTTGCATTATATATAGATTTTGAATTTGGGAACAATTTTTAAGAAAAAAACGCACTCTCTGGCTGTATATTATACATCTACCTATATTCAAAAATATACGATATTATTTATAAAAGAATTACTCGAAACAAACATGTTATGATACGTAAATAAAAATTTTTGTCATTCTGATAACAACATAACCAAAGCAAACATAAAGTAATAATATGCTGTAATTACATATACAATATTAATATTCATACACTTTCAACAGTTTCTGCGATAGCTGACTGCACGAGGCTTGTGACCAGAGAGATTTTAGCACATTATTCGAGTTTTAATTCCATCAAAAGACCGACAACTGATGTGAAAAGGGCCTGGTGCATGTAAAATTAATCAATGCCAATAAGGTAGTCAGATTATCGAATCAGTAAGTACAGTGTCAAATTTTGGAGAATAGGTTGCCTGTTCGGGTGTGAATCTCGTCATTTAGTCATGCTTTAAAATTAAATCGTACTTTTTGGCTCGAAACTTAGAGGTAAGCTTCAAGCCCTAGTTGATGAAGGAGGATCTCTGGTGTGAATATAATTATCATCATAATAATCATTAAAATTTATTTTTGAATAAAAATGATAAAAATTGGATATGAGCTTCTATTATTTAAAAATGAGCTGATATTTTTAGATGAATGTTTTATAAACCAGGAACATTAACAAAACGAAATTGCAAGGGAACCTTTAAGAATTTAATAAAAGAATGCAAAAATGTACTCAAAACTTTTAACAGAAATATTCTGGGCATCTTTTAGATTAATTTTAAAGAAATCACAGAAGTTTAAAACATAGTTATAATTTATAATTTTTTTCGGTTTATTCATGAAGTAAAAATGCATTTAAATAAAATATTTAGCTCAAAATAAATATAATATTGTTTTTGGAATAAATTAATGCAATACAAAAGTATAATGCATCTTGGTAGTTTTAATTAAACCAGAAACAAATGTGTAATTAAATATTTTCTATTGAAAAGTGCGTACCGAATATTCTTAAATTCAGTTAAACAATTTGCTGTAAAAAAAAATCTGCGCTATGCAAGTAAAAAACATTTATACTACCAAAAATTTCAATGGAATCATTTCTGAAAAAAAATAATTATATGAATTTATGAAAAAAGGCATATACCGTGAAACTTTGTTTATTATTTCACAGTATTATTTCTTACGATAAAACTAGCAGATTTTTTATTAAAAACTGCTGAGAATTACGAGTGAAGAGCGTACATATCCAGTACATAACGTATTCATATTTATTTATTTTTAAGTAATCTTTTTAATTTATTACTCAGGAGTAAAAATGCAATTACGTAACATATCTAAGATCCATCTTTTAGACATAAAAATTGCCCTCTGTAGTTCTACGTAAGTTTTCAGATATAACATTTACAACAATTTTGTTTTCAGTAATTTCTTTCAGTGTAACCCATGCATTTTTAAGATTTGCTAAATGGGGGTTTTTTCTTAGAGCAATGACGCATACTATTAACACTGCTCTTTAAAACCAATTAATATAGTAATTTTATAATTCAGAAATGCTCCTGCTGTATAAGGTCTCTAATTTTAATATGTGAAACACAGGATAACACATAGAAGTAATCATGTTTTTCATACCAGTGAATTATTTAGGCTTTTAGAAGCATTAATTGCCAGTAATACACTGAAATATTCGTAATCTTTTCTATATGCTATATGAAATAACGCCTGAAACTTAAAACCTCAGATAATTGATTTTATTGTTAAAGAGTAATGTAAATGAGTTCTTAAGGAGTTATAAAGTTATTGCATCTAAATATTTAACAAAAAAATTATCTAAGTTCAATTTACTACAAAACAATAAATGAAATATGCTATCATTATTTAAGTAATATCATATACATTTGTTATAAATCTTTATTTTTAAGTTAAAATTAATGCTAATGAACTTTATAGAAAAGCTGATACATTAACTAAAGTATTCTATTAAAAATATAGATGTTTTTCTTTTAATATGGCCAAATTTTTAAAAATATGAACATCAACAAGTTACTGTAAATATTTCATTTCGTTATTGTTTAGAGAATAAATTGCGAAGTTGAAAAACTTTAATTGAACGTAGAGTGTGGGCTGTTTAAATAAAATTATTACTACAATCTTTTCCAAGCATTTTAGTAATTGAAAAGTTTAAAAAAATGTCTAATACCAAACAAGATGTAAAATTTCAGATATGGAATTATTTAGCCAAATATTTCCATTAGTTACTTTAAATGTATTTATTAATAAATAACCATAAAAGAAAAGAAAAATTTTTGCAAGTTTTTTACCGATAATTATCCACTATTTTGCCCAAGAGCATGATATGTTAAGCTAGCTATTCCCTCTCTGACTTTATTGATCTCTTTTAGTGTCACCAAAGCAGAAATTCCTATTTAAATTGCACCGAATCGGCACTTCTGATGCAGTGATCTGAACTTTATACGATTTGAAACTGTCCCTTATATTTTCTAATTTCTCGTTTAGGATGTGAACTTCTTGATCACTTTGAACTGAGTAGGCTGCGCAAAAAACCTATTTTTTATGTTCTCTTTAGTAGCGTTTGTAATGAATTCGTATATATATATATATATATATATATATATATATATATATATATATATATATATATATATATATATATATATATATATATATATATATATATATATATATATATATATATATATATATATATATATATATATATATATGTGTGTGTGTGTGTGTGTATTTACATAGAAAGAATAGTTTGTGAAATGCATATTTATTATCGATGTTTAATTGTTAAATGTAAGTAAGAGATCAGTTGTCCGTCTTGTAAAGAATCTGTTTTTTTTGTCACTTTCCTCTTCTTTAAAAGTAGTTTTTTTTTCGACAAACATGTGAGCCTATCATCAAAAGTTTTTGAATTATTTAATGATTCATGATTAAAATGAGAGTTTTAAAAAAATAACATTTTGCTGTTTGCATTGTTTGAGTTTTGTGACTTATAAATGTTTCTAAGTTTTGTGAAAAAAATATTAACATAAAAACAAAGAATTTGCTTGAAGATTATGTTATAAGCAATTTTTTTGGTTGAAATTTAACATTAGAACTGAGATACTTCTGATGAGAACGTTTGGTACTTCACATATTTCTAGTTACCTTACTATGTTTAAATAAAATGACAATGAATAAACCAAAATACGGTGTTACATTTACTGTTTTTAATATGAAAATATCAAGTGTGTTGCAAAAGATTACATTTTCTTCTTTTATTTGATGTTCAAACATTTTGGTATATATGATCCTGCTTGAAATAGTTTAAATTATTAAACTTCATGGATTTACAATTAAAAAAAGGAATTGTCTTCAACAAAAATTCAAGAACTATTAATGAGGGTAACAAAGCTAGGAAACCTAATCATATGATACGGATCACACATGTCCTTGAACCAATTTCTTCTAAAATCCTCATGGACGGCTTATTTAATCCAATTACCATTTAACTTTCAGCTCTACAAATTAATCTACAAAAGGAGTATTTAGTAGAATCATAGACTCAAATATTTGGTATCAGTAGTCACTTCATGACCATTACTACTCGGCTCTGTTTTGTGGTAATAAAGAGCAAGAATGTAGAATGTAATGCAAATTCCATTGTTATGTAAATCAAATACCAGGATCATTAGAACAACATAAATACTAATATTTAACTAACAATATTTTTTAAAAAAATATCCGATTCTTAACAAAATCATAATTAAAAGGGAAACTTGAGCAATATTTTTGAAAAATTTCAAAGCAATTAGAGCAGTGTTTCTCAAAGTGTGGGGGGCGCGCCCTCCTGGGGGCGCGATGACCCTACAAGGGGGGCGCGAGCGTATCGAAAATTTAAAGATTTTTTTTAAAAAAATAACCGGAAAGAGATGTAAAACAAAATGCATTCTTCCATAATAAAAAAAATACACACAACAACACAGACATAATTTATGTTTATTATCTGGCTTTTTTCCGTCATCAAATAGCTATCTTTTATCCCAAAACCAAATTAAGGGTAAAAAACATTTTGTTTTATTTGCTGTATTTCCTCAATGAGAGATTTTTTTTTTATTACGTTTTAACATAAAATATTACTTGTTAAAAGAAAAAAAACGAAACCCAGACCCTGAGAAAAATTCTAAGAAGATAAACAATTCACCACTGTAATTATTATTGAAGTACTGTACATTAGTTGTAGAAGAAGAAAAGGAAGTCATGATTCACTTTTCAGCCAGGCCGCATAGTACGTTTGCTAATCATTTGATTGACCTTCAATCTTATGGTATGGTTATTATCAATATTAGTTCCCTCCCATCTTTTTATGCGTTTGCTTTTCGCTTAGGCAAATTGTAAATAATTGAGTTTTGCGATATTTGGAAAAGAATTGATTGGTTTAACATTTCTGTAGGATAATTGAAAAGTGTCTGATTTGCGTCCTTTATTATGGTCTTGTACTTTTGAATAATTTTAGTTCAGTTTTATTGGATTTTTCTCAAATCATCAAAGAATTGAATAGTCCTTGAAAGAAGGTAAGTATACTTTCTATAAATTAAAATATTCACTAGAATTCCGATTTGTATCGTGTACAGTAAAAATAATTCTAAACAAATGATTGGGGAGACTGAGTCCCCCGCACTACCATTAATGTTAGTATCGAGTACGCGCCTGCTCCCGGGTTAAAACATTTTGAAGTCTTCTCGCTTTAAATGTTAAAAAGTAACACAAGTATTCTTAATCGGAATTTTATATTATTTTTCATAATTTAACATTAATTCTAAATGCTAATTGTGTGAGGTTTAAAATTACAGTTCTTTTAAACAGTTATTTACAATTATAGCATTTATCTAAAAAAAAATCATTTTACATTTTTGTATACAATGTCATGCACACAGTTTTACTCTCCTTACAGTTCAGCTATTATATCAAGAAAAATGTTTTATTTTTTTAAAAAATGAACTCGTGCGAAGAGTCGGTGTTTCAGCCAGTATACGTTTGATGCATCAGTACTGAAGAAGGTATTTTATAAATAATTTCTTATTACTGAATTTGGAAGCGGTAGCCGAGTGGTATAGGTATCGGATCGTGGCTTGCCTTGTCACGAGTTCGAGCCCAGTACCACTAAAGACCCTCCGTGTAGGGCAGCGATGCACGTTAAATCTGTTGAGAGTTGAAACGTTTTCCCGTTGGTGTGGTGTGGTAGTTAGGAGAGAGGGGTGCCAGCTCAGGTGTTGTCCACGTCACTTGACCATGGTTCAAAATTACGTGGTCCGTCGTCAAAAGCCCTCGTGCAGCTGAACAGTGCGACGTTAATATTCAATCTGATTACTAAATTAAGAACAAGTTTAATAATTATTAGGGACTTTCCACGGGCTTGTCTTGTAGAGGAAAGTTTTTTTCAAAGGAAGGTTTAATATCAGAAATTGACACTTAAAGAGTTATTTTTCTATATTTAGCTGAGATCTATATTTTGTCTTCAAGGCATCCACTGCAGAAAATCCGGTTTGAAAAAGGTACGATGTTGAAAATGGTAATAGTATACGAAGTGCTTTTGTTTTCAGTACAGATAATTCCTCATCCACTTCTACCCCAAATTCAAAAGAGCGATTTATTACAATATTGCCTTTTAATTTTTAACTGGATGTGAAATCTATGAAGATTTCTTCTTCGGAAGTTGAGAGCTCTTCTGGAGTATCTTGAAATAGATCCCTAAACCACTCGTAACTTGCTACCAAGCTGTCCTCATCCAGAAAATACTTTTTAAAATTCTTTGCCAACATAGTTAAATGATTTTACATGTTCTAAAAACAACTTTCACATGTTGTTCTACAGATTTGTAAGTTTTAACACATATCGAGCTGGGGCATTTTTTCCACATCATTTACTTCAGTAGTGGTAAATCAAAATTTAAGTATCTTTGAGAAGATCGCCTTGATTTAATTTTCGGAACCATGCTCGTTCGTCTGTGTACTTGTTGATTCTTTATTATGGTCGAATGTTTGCTTACGACTTAAAAATGTATGTATGATATTGTTTTATTCTACTGCCGTAAATACTTAATTACCGTGAATTACAATTAACGTGGAAATTAAAAAATGTACATTCAAGCTAGATTCGGTAGCTTTAGGAGTATCGAGTCGACCAAAACTGACTAAAATTGAACGAGGAAAAGCATTTTTACATGTTTTGCGCAGACGTCCGATAGGTTGCCCAGACTCACGCAAACGTACCCTATAATGCCAGATGTGATGGATATGATAGAGAGCGACATTGACTAGACTATTTTTCTAATGACATTTGTACTTTGAGAAATGAATGCTGAAGGAAATAAATCTTTAATTAAATACATCATTTTGCGATCTGTTCCAATTTAAAAATTAGAGAAAGAAAAATAACATAATTCTAAGTAATATATATTTTAAGTAATTTTCTTAAAATATATATTACTTAAAAGTTACATATACACAAAATTTAATATACTTATCGTATTAATTTGTACGGTTTATAATTAAGATCGTATTGTAACTTTAGCATCTCTCTCTCAAAGTGCATTTTTATTGCAGTAAATACATTATTGTTGTACAGGGGAGGGCGAGACAAAAATTATGATTGAAAATTGGGTCGCCAGTATTGAAAGTTTGAGAAACACTGCTTTTAATGTATGAGTGGTGCACAGGTATTTTATGACTAATTAATTAATACTAAATTAAGAACAAGTTTAATAATTATTAGCTACTTCCATGGGCTTGTCTTACAGAGCAAAGTTTTTGAAAGGAGTTTTTAAGATAAGAAATTGACCCTCTGAGTTCATTTTCTATATTTAGCTGATATCTATATTTTGTCTTCTAAGCAACCACCGCATTTTGTAATATGTTCCAATTTAAAAATCAGAGAAAGGAAAAATAACATAATATACTTATCCTATTACTTAACTTTTTTTTTGGCTTAAAAAGTAACATATACAAAATTTAATACTTATGTCATGAATTTATACGGTTTATAATAAATATTGTTGCTTTATCTTAAAGGTGCATTATTATTGCATTCAGTAAATTATTATGTATAAGGGGGCGCGATAAAAATTGTGATTGAAAAGGGGGGCGCGAGTATTGAAAGTTTGAGAAGCACTGAATTAGAGGAAAAGAAATGTAATAAATTTACATCAGAGTAAAAATATTGTTAAAACATATTAGATGCATTTATCCACAGAACGTACTACACTTTTAACGTTATACTGAAATTTAAAAACTTTAGAGCTGATAGAGTAAATATTATAAGAAATGTGACATTCTCTCTCTCTCTCTCTCTTTATGAGACCATTATTTAAATAACAGGCCCCCATAACTCAAAAATATATTTATACAATAAGAAATATTTTAGTACACACTCTAGAAAATAATATAAATATCAAGCTCAAAAAGTTTCACAGAAATACATTTATAATATTTTAAGATATCATACTCGTCATGATAGATTTCGAACAATTTAAATGCCCATTTCTGGTAGATTAAATACTCACTTCCGGTTTTTCTAATTTTATAAAAATTGATTGTAATTTGGCCTCTAGATAAGATAGAAACAAACCAAAGTATTTTTTTATAAAACCAAAAAGTAGCTGTATTCAATAAAATTAAAAAAAAAAACTAAAATGTGTATTTCGATCAAATTTGGTCATTTTAACGTGCTCGGATACCTCAATGATTTTTAAATAAAAGTTACTAGTTGAGTTCCACAACATTTATATTGCGATCGAAGATATTTCTCTAATAACGTTTACATACAGCAGATGACACTTATGAAAAATTAAACATCGCTATTTATGATGAAAATAATTGAAACTGTGAGTAATGACAAAACTAATTATATTTTACTGAGGACGTATGTTTGATTTTTACAGAAAAAAAAAGTAAAATTGAATCGAGTATAAACAAAAATCCCAATTTTCATCTGCCATATGTATTCTCTTTAGCAAAAATATCAATTTATTTCCAAATAAATCCCAATTATATATATATATATATATATATATATAGTATAATAAAATAAAAGTGAAGAATAACTAGAGCCCACAGTACTAAAGAAGTAAGAAATTGGAATTTAACAAACACAACAAATGTAGATACAAACAGCCATAGGACTAAACTGGAGACCTATTATGATTTCTAAAGCTATTGCTGAATTAGGCCAGCGAATTAACAGAAATTTTTGACATAATGGTATATATATATAATTCCTTTCTTTCACATGAAGATTTTAAAGCAAAATTTTTGAAATAATGATGATATTATTAATCAATAGACATTATTTAATGAATAAGATGCATATTAATTCGATAATTTACTTTACCTTTGCTACTATTTTATTGTACAAAAATCAAAAAATTTCACTATTTGATATGTATTTATTTCTTAATAATTTTCTGGAGGCATATTTAAATATAGAATGTTTAGTGTATTTGCTTTTCCATGTCCTTAGCGTGCCTTCATGTTTCAATATTTGTTCAAATTCTTTGAGATTGTTCGTCATTTCCCCTAGAAAGAAAGACAAGAGTACCATACTTAAAGAAAGATTTTCAACACCAATGTGTCGGTATGTATTTGCCATAAGAAGGATAAAAAGGAAAATGATGACACACAATCATGAGGATGGACATAATTATCGTTTAATCCCTCTTGAAGTTTAATTCCAGGTAAAAAGTTTGAAAAAGAATATCGTACTTGTAACTTAACTAAATTATTCGGATATTACAGCTGAAATTTTAATTCCCACCCCTAAATTTAATGTACAATGTTGTTCAATTATATCACAAGAGAGTGCTTTTTTTTATCTTTTGATGAAATTACTACAGTATTTAAAAGACAAATCGTGGAAACTATGGCTATCATTAATATGTTTTAAAAATTGCTTAATTCAACGTTATTTTTCGTAATATTTCAGTAAAGGCATGTGTCTTTTATCGGTGGTTATGTAATATTACATAAAAAGAACTGTGAGCTCTACACTTTTATTTCTCTCGATAGTCCGAACTTTATTATCTGGAAACAAACTACCATTCTTCACAAGACATTGCTAACGCAATCTTATTTCTAGACAGAAATTATAGGGGGATGAAAGTACTTGGGACAGAGAAGATCTTTTAATATAAGTGCTGTTTCCCTCCTACCAAAAATAGGGGTTGCTTAGCATCAGTATGTAATTTCTTGCTCAGAAAAACCGTACTAAAGATGAACTTAGGAAGATAACATCAGAGATAAATATCAGTGTCGTTAAAGATTTAAAGAAAATGGAAGATATTTTGTGATAGTCAATTTTCCTCTTTACATTATTTGAAACTATTCTGCAGAAAAGGATGAAAATGTATAACAATTTAATGAAGTGAAACTTAAAACTTTCCCCTGTAAATAAAATGTTGTAAACAATTATCATAAGAGACACTTTCAACATAAATAAAGATCTTTTCAGCGACATTTGTATTTAGCACTTCTTATTGAAGTAATATATATATAGTTGCAGATTCCTAAATCCAAATTTTTAAAAATTGAATTGTTTCATTAAGAATTTAAAACGCTACAGCTGAAATAACTGAACTAAACATATTAAGTGCTTCATTCACAAATTCGAAAACCATTTTAAGCTAAGCTAAATTTACTGCAATCTAGTATTTTTTAATGAAAATTTCATGATAAAATTTAATATAAGGAAAATAGTTGAAGTTTATTTTTATATTAATTCAATTTATAGGATTTCAAAAATGCATCAACATGATGATTGATGATCTTAAATTTTTAATTGCTTCTACTAGATTTAAATATTCTTTCCTTAAGTATAACGAGAAATTAAACTGCAGCCTTTAAGAAACTAGTTCTTATTTTTTTATTACTTTGCTTTGCTATTTATAGTAATTCATTTGTAGCATATATTTTTTTATAAAAGTGGGTTATCACTTCCTATAATAAACGTTCCTAAATGGTTTATCGACCAAAACCAGCTTTATTTTAAAATCACTGAAGCTATATAAATCAAACTACTCTTCATACAACAACCCTAACAGGTTCACTGTTATTATATCACTTCTCAGTTGCTTCTAACTTATAACTCTCTCTCTTTTGTTTGGGGATACAACTACATAAACCGCCGTTGTGTGAAACAACACCATCTACTTTCTAAACACAAATACACATAGATATGTGTATATATAGTTACACAACAGAATATTAAGCTGACTGTATTGTTGATTTAAGCTTGAAACTGCATTTAGCAAGTTTGTAGCAATTTACAAAAAATAAATGAAAAATCAAATCATTTTGCTTCATATTTCGTAATTATGAAGCAAAATGCAATAGCTTCGCATTTCGTAAATATGAAGATACTGCTTTTAGTTCATTAGAATGAATTATAACAAGTTATTAATGTAGAAAAATGACAAAAATTCAATATGAAACTACAAATAATTTAACTAAATAAAAATTAATCATCTATATATTAATAAAAGAGACTTTGAGCATGTGTGTTTCACCTCTACAGCCCAAACTAAGCAACCCAGAAGTATGAAACTTGGCACATAATTATTCTAGGTCCTGATAATGTGCACTACGAAGCGAGTTTTTTGAAATTCGCTTTAGATTATTTAAGTATAGTTGCTTTAGAAATTTGCTCTTGAGATACCCACTGAAAATTTTACGTTATTTTTTTCAACAGTAATCTGCTTTATCATTTTCTTTTTAAGTTACATTTTTTTTGATTTTTGTATTTGTAATATTTCTTATAGATTTTATTTTAAAACTGTATTCCAGGAGAAAAATGCATTGCTCTTCAAGCTAAGCCTACTTTTCATTTTTTTGGTAACTAAATAAAATTAGTTTGATGTACATTGTTTTGCTTATATTTTATTCGATTATTCAGAACCATTAATGGCTTAGAGTTAATATTGTCATTTCTTTATCAAGCTTATAAATTTCTAATTTTTTGTGTAGTCACAATTGTATTCATTTTGTAAATTCTATTTTTGTTAAAGGCAGCGTAACGTTTATTCTTTTGTCATGTTGATATTTATACATTTACATTTGATTCTTCTGTAGTGTTTCTGTTTTTAGATTGAATTAGGTCTCATTTTTAAAATTAAGAATGTGAAATTTAAGTTATCAGAAATTCTTCAACTATCTAATGTATACATATTACGGTCAAAATGAAAAAAAAATAATAAACGTGACACAGCCCTAAACCTAAACCTAAATCACAAATGAAAAAGTAAGCACAAAATTAAATCTAACCAATGAATGGTTCGGAATAATCAAATAAAATATAAGCTAAAACTAAAATGTATATTAAACTAATTTAATTCAGTTATTGAAAAAATATAAAATATTCTTAGGTGGAAGGCCGAAAAATTTAATTCCTTTTACTCCCCTTTAGCATTATTTTACAAGTTTATAATGTAAATTATTTTTAATTAATTTAAATGTTGTTTTTGTATGTTTTCTTAAGATATAATGAAACATAAAATAGAATTTTGAAACTCATTGAAAAATTTATCTATTAAAAAATACTATTCTTCGTAAAACTTTTAGTTTACTTAAAAATATCTCGATGTACACATTTGAAAAATTATGTTATTGACATATTAAGCAAAATTTTTAAATACATGCTACTTTAAACAAATTTAATAAATGCTTGGTGGTTTATGTATACTTGTGAAAGAGTTTGTACAATCTACAGTTGCACTTAGGCTACAATCCATCTGATATTGATATCACAAAACACAGCTCATTAATAAGTATAGCATAAAACTAAGTTATCACCTGAATATTGGTACATTTCAGCAGTATTTCTTGCCTACTTCCAACTGCATAGCATGACTATTTGGTCAAAAAAATAAGTACTTATGTACTATCGCAGCCTATTGGTGGCATTATATGAAATGAAGCGCATGGTTGCCAATTCAGCGCAGACTACACATGGGAAATAGCAGTTGCCAACTTGCAAGTTATTAATAGAGTTGGCAATAATATATATAAGTACCAAATCTTCCTATGACATATCGGTTCTTTCATATTATCCCATCCTATTGGCAACATTACATAAAACGAATTGCATGGTTGCCACAATTTAGCACGTACAACACATGCAAAATTTTAAACGTTGTCATTGGTGCGATAAAACGTAAGTAACATTTCCTTCCTTGGAAAGAGAAAAAGGGTACTGCCAAAGTGGCACTTTTTCCTCCAAAATTTGACTTTTTTTCTTATATAAACCATATAAGAATCTGTTTTGATATTGTGGTGTAAATTTAACTGCAGTGATGCGAATACGCAAGTACCCTTTTGTTTTATTAGCAAATTCCATGTTTTTCAATTGTAACGAAAAAGTAGAAAAATGTAACTAAAAGAAAATGACACTCAATTCAAACTAATTGGAATTAACAGATTGTCAATGGTGTGATTTAAGTTAGAATTTCTATCTATATGTATAAGATTTCTTTACTTTTTTTCTTCTGAGCTGCTTATGGTATTTTCATCAAAATCAGACCTTAATTTATCTATTTAAAGTAGCTGTTTGGTTTGAATTAATATTATAATTTCTACTATGTGTAAGGTTACTTTTATATTTATTTGTTTATTTTATTTCTTTTTCAATTTTAAATATTGCAAGATTTTATGTTGTGTGTTTCTTTTGTTGTTGTTTAAAACTATTTATAGCAATTTTATCATAATTAGGGCTTACTTTTTCTGTTTTTGATAACCTTTTAATTTAAATTATTATTATAAAACTAACTGTATGGTCCAGCATTTGCACAGGCTTTCTGTACTTTTATAAGTAAAAGTCTGAGCAAAATATACTTTTTCGAAATTTCAATGTGTTGCATGGGCTATTGCAGTGTATATTTTTCATAATCAAAAAATGGTAACACTAAAACATGACAAATGAAATTGTTAAAAAGGTCTATTCTATTAATTTTTTTAACATTTTAAACTACCTTTTTTTTAAAAAAAATTAAGAGATCATCAGTTTTATTATATTTTTCAAAAATAATGTTTGATTAATTAATGTTTTGATTATTATTTTACAAATGTGTGTAAAATGTTTTTCATATTCAAGAAATAATTTTATAAGTGGTGTGTAAATGAAAAAAATTGTTATACGAAATTATATGTTATATATGAATATTATGTTCGGTAGAACAATGGAAATATATTTTGAAATTAAATTTACTTTTGTAACTTTAGATAATCATGCTTATTATTGTAAGTACAGTAATTATATGTGATACAAAGACTCAAAAGTCAGTTTTTCAGCTGAACAATAATTTGGGGCTTTTTTAAACAGTATCTTAGATCATTATTACCTATTCATGACACAAATATCAAAGGTATTTTTTTACAATCAATGGAACTACACCTTCACTTCTCGCCTGCTTTTATACTCATGTCATTTCCATTTGTTCACAAGACCAAAAAAAAAGTATCTGTTCGAAAAACTATGAATGTAATTAAATGCACAACGAAGTAATTTTTCTTCTGACAATATGTTCTCCATGCTGATTGTATATATACACATGCATTTTATTTATTTTTACATATAAATGTTACATGTTTTATATATCTATGCCATTTTCTGTCGTTGAAAATAAAGATTATTGCTATCCTTCCTTCATCGGCATATTCAATGTTTTCTTCATTGTAAAAAATATTGCTTAAAGTGTAAGATAATGCTTCCTATTTATGAGAAACCAACGTTCCATGTTTTTTTGCGTGTCACTGTTTAATGCTTGCACAGAAAAAAAGATGCACATTGAAAGGATTTTCTCATATTTCCCTCTGAATTTCTTTAAAATTAAGTGTTGAAGTTATTTTACGTCTCATGCCATCATTTTTAACGTTGCTTGTGTGATAATCTGTTTCTCACATAGTTTCTTCAAGATCGTATGCATATTTTATGTTATACTGTCCATAAATTATATATATATATATATATATATATATTTTAGTAACCACTATAGTTATTTATTATTGTATGTACTCATTCGTTTGCTTTTTGCAATCAAATCATAATTTTTAATCGAAATATTGCAAAAAAGTATTGTTTCAATAATTAATTTTTGCGCAACATGGTTTATTATTTGTTTCCTTCAGTACTGTTGGTTCTGGACTATTTCAATGGGGACCTTTTTTATGCGTTATATATATATATATATATATATATATATATATATATATATATATATATAGGTATATTTTAATTTTATTTCATACTAATTAATTTTTATAGTATTGAATTACATCTAATACTCTATATTAGATTTATTGCAGTGATGTTACAGAGTATTGCACCCATACCTCATGTAATACTAATTGGATTTTTTTCCAGTTTAAGGGTTCCTCATATTTCTCATTTATTAACATTTAGTGTGTGTTTGTGTGTGTGTGTGAATCAGTTTATCATCATTAATTTTTTCTTTCGGTTCATCTACTGCCGGTTATTTCACCCATCATTCCCATAGCAGAAACTTACTACTGCTATCATTTTTCTGTTATGATTTTTTATTTAAATTTGCATTCATTCACATCTATTTACTCTAATGCATGCTAATTTTCTCTCTTACACTGAAACATTTTTGTTAAATTATTATTTATTTTTTAGCATGCTAATTTTCTCTCTTACACTGAAACATTTTTGTTAAATTATTATTTATTTTTTAGCATGCTAATTTTCTCTTACATTTAAATATTTGTCTTTGTTAAATTGTTATTTATTTTGAGGCCAAATTGTAATTGTTTTAAAATTATTTACAATGTGAATATTTATTTTTTGTTTATATATATATATATATATTATATATATATATATATATATATATATATATATATATACAACTTTATACAGGGCTTTCGCCTGCCTAAAAATATATTATTGCCATAGTAGGTGATTTTTTTGTTTTTAAAACAACCCGTGCAAAGAGCAGACATTTCAACTATTTTGGATAAAAATACATTTTTTGAGACATTTTTAAGTTAACTGTATGCAACGATTAATTAATGAAAATCTGAAAAAGTCATCAATTGAAATTTGAAGATAAATCTTATATCTGAAGGGGGAAGGGGAAAATAGTTCTATACACTCAAAAAACGCAGGGCAGAAGAGGTAAAAAAAAGTGTCTGACAATGGAAATATGGGGAATAAATTTCGAAAAAGGGAATTGTAATGACGTTAATATAGATATCACACACGCACACACAAGGAAGGGCTGACGGCGAGAGGGGAAGGGGAATTTCCATGACAATAAGTTAGGTATTCAAAAATGTTCGTGCAACGCCGGGGGTACGGAAAGAAACCTGTCAAACAATGAAAAGAAGTGAAAAAATTTCGTAAAAGGTAATTTAAAGTTATACACTCAGTAAAAGCCTGTGAAAAGCCAGATTAAGGAATATTGGAAGTGCTGATTTCGTGAAGGGAAGGGAAAGTATATAAAAATAGAGAAAAAGCCCGTGCAACGCCGGGCCATGCAGTTATTCTAAAATAAGATTAAATATTGCATCATGTAGAGTAAAAAATATCCGTATGCAGTGATACGCATATTTTTTCATGTTAGTTTATTTCGAATTTAAAAAAAATTAAATTTAAAGTAATTAAATTAAAAATTTAAATTCCATTGTTGAATTTACATTTTTAACACTGTCCAGCGTTAAAAAATTCTTAAAGTAACATGAGTTTTTGTTCGATAATCCAAGAAAAATTAATTTATTGTCAAACTTTAAAATACAAATTAATTTAATCTTAATGTAATTTAAGAGTATAAACAATAATATTAAAAGAGACTTTAAACTAAATTTTTAAATAGAATATGCAAATAAAATTTTGTTGGCAAAAGACTAACTTGCTAGATTAAGATTGTATTGAAATGGAGAAATTTTTTTGTTGTTCTATAAAATACAAGGTATACCAATATTAAGGTATAATTTCTATAACAATGCAGTTCCTTCTATGTACATTAGGTGTACCAAGTTTTTCACTGACGGATAACCGAACAGATGGACTGAAGTCGCACCATTTGAGCGAGAGTATGTATTATTGGACTAAATGAAGCAAAAGTCATTTTAACAATTATGTTGGAGCGATGCTATCATTCAACGATGTGGGTAAGAATCGATGTAACAGGGCCGTGCATAACATCAATAACGTAATAGTCGTTCGAGTATGACAACAGAAGGTAATAACAGTACTTGTCCGCTCGGCGCTAAAGCTCTGATGCGTCCTTGTCAAGCTTATGATATCTATCTAAAGCACTAGTGACTGCAATGTCCTTCGATAAATAACTTAGCAAAGAAGAACTGAGTACAAAAAGAATACTGTACTGACTGCTTCCCACTGATGCACACTGCCTGGAAAGTTTGCAAATGTATAAGGGACATTCGACTCTGAAACACATATATATGTATAAAATTGTTTTCAGTGATTATTCCGCTTCAAACTGTCCTCTGATTAACACAGAAAAAACGCATATGGAGTTGCCAAGGACAGTGATGAGACGATCATTTGACCGTGTGCGATCGTCAACAATTACTGAATCACAGGAATTTCATGTCACCATATGGATAAATTTGTTTTGTTTTTTTACTTTTTTTAATTTGTACAAAATTATTTTATTATTATTTAAAGTAATTTATATATCCATCAATAAAGATTTATTTGAGATATTTTCTTCGTATGTGGATGGGAGCTGAGTAGTTTGGAGTTTTAGAAGACATTTATTTAAGTTTGGAAACTGTTGTATATTAATACCTTAACTATACAAGGGGGAAGTCTTGTTTTATCTGTGGATTCCGCATTAGTATCTTGTTTACTTTATGGACGTAAAAAACATAATAGCTGGCTAAAGCAAATGCACTATGCAGTGAAAAAATGCCATATTTGAGAGATTGTTTATTTTTTATTAAATAATCCTGGCATAAACACCCTTCGCAGATATGATTCAACTATATATTATTTATATTCAAAGCTTATTACTTGTAAGATAAGATAAGTCAGCTATTTTTAAAATTTAACTACATTCTATGGAACATGAGTATTAGTATCTAGGGCACTTTCGACTTTTTTACGAAATTCCATCATGCTGTGTAACTGATGAGTAGAATTAAGTGCTTGTGATAATTATCATATGTAAAGGTAACAGCTATAGCCAACGACATATAAAGTCACTTAAAATGGGATATAAATAAAATACTTTACGTATTGAAATATAGACTTACTTATGCTTTTATTTTTTTCATAGGATGCAGCCGTACTTTTTTTAATGAATATTTAATACAGTCGGGTTGAGTGAGTGAATATTAACGTCACACTGTTTAGCTACACGAGGGCTTTTAGCGACGGACCACGCAATTTTGAACCTTGGTCAAGTAACGTGGATGACACCTGAGCTGGCACCCTCTCTCCTAAATACCACACCTCACCAACGGGAGGACGTTTGAGATCTGGACAGATTTAACGTGCATCGCTCCCTTACACGGCTTAAAACAGTCGGATCTCTATATGAAGAAGCTACTAAATCCCGAAAAAAAGTTTGTTAGATGTAAAATTCGTTATATAGAGGTTCATCTTTTAATATACTTTATAAACCATGTAAAACAAATTTTTAATTCATGACCACTATTTAATAAAAAAAGGTAATTATTCCCACTTTTTGTATATTAATACCTATTTATTTTATATTTCTTATTCATCAAAAAAAAAAGAAAAAAAACTACAAAGAAAACAAGAAAAATGAATATCTAGAAGCACAATGTATTTTCAACATTAAGAAAAAAAATTGTATTAAAATTAATTAATTTGAAAGACATTTTCTAATTTAAAGCATACAAGTAATTTTAAGCACGTACATTATTTTAAAACTAGAAATTGGTGTTGGACATTTCAAGGACTAGTTCAAGGACACGGGGACACAATACAGCTCCACTGAGGTTGAAAGGGGTATAGGAGATGTTTCTAGTAGACTGGACAATGGGGGTTCAAGACAAAGGTTGCACGAATGAAACCACCAGAATTCTATTTCTATCGGCGAGTTAGGCACCAAAGTGCAAGATTTATGATTAGTTCAAGATTTATAGCCACCAA
The DNA here is from genome assembly GCA_019973935.1 of Trichonephila clavipes. Lineage (NCBI taxonomy): Eukaryota > Metazoa > Arthropoda > Arachnida > Araneae > Nephilidae > Trichonephila > Trichonephila clavipes. The sequence goes on from BMAU01011021.1 coordinate 201,209, forward strand.
AATTGTATTAAAAGAGAGAATAACTTGAAATGTTAAAAAATACTTAAAAAATTGGGAGAAAAAAATTGAATCACAAGAGATAAAGTTCGTTAGATAGAAAAGGCACTTCGCTATCGGGAGTTTATTTTACGAATAAAATTGTGAAACGCCCTTGGGTGCAGGAAAATGTTCGCTATTTAGAAAAATTCGCAATATAGAGGTTAATAACATGGAGGTTCGACTGTAGTTTGTAATATATCATTTAAAAAAATTCCCTTCGGTTATCTTCATTTAAAAATAAAATATTTACAAATATATACTTTTTTTTGAGAATTTATAAAATTTTAAAACACAAAAATCTGTTGCAGTAAAACTATTTATAAGACTTCGGTGGATGTGGACTAATTTATATTTCAAAAGAGCAAGATCCTCATTACAGAAATATCAATCACAATAAATAAATTAATAATTTTTGTTTTAATATTTCCCAAACTTTGAGAATGCAAGTGATTTTAAAAAGAGACAACAAAACATAATATATATTATTATTTATTGTATTTGTTACCCAGCAATAGATTTCCCAACAGTGCTTATTCTCAGTGTAGAAAAGTTATTCCCTACGTGTTTTAAAATAGCTAAAAAAATAATTTTTCCCAAATCATCTATTAATAAACATACAATTTCTATTCAAGTTACAGCAATGTATTTTCTGTGTGTTCTCCTTTCTATATAAATCTAATATTCAAATCAACTTCTCGATCAGTCGTGCAAAATCAAGACAAGCATCGATAATACAACTCAAAGAATATCAAGAATTCTAATCAAAAGTCTTTATTCAGGAGGCCCATCTTCTATTAAACGACCGTCAAATAACAACAGGGTGACATTTTCTGCGAGACTACTCCATTAGTAGAAGGCTTTAATTGAAGAGAGCTGATGCTAATAGTTCTCTTTTATAATTAACTAGGGTAGACTTTGAGTGGTCGGCAGCAGACGAGGGAAGAGGTCGGGTAATTTTTACTCGCTCTGAAAGAGATATCAGAGGGCTGGAAGAGGTATTGGATGATGCATACTTTAAGCATTCTTGGAAGTAGGAAAGATTTTGACGTTAAAACTTTAGAAAGATGAAGTTTTGTTTTAATTTTTGGAATTATTTTATCATTTTTCACAATAAAGTGTAGGAAGTGTATAGATGATTCCAAGTGATGTGTGCTTGTCAGAAATGAAAAGGAATACTCATTTAATTTGTGCATAACTACTAAATTAATGTTATAAAGAGGTTTTGTTTTACTCACAAGATTTGGGGAAAATGCTAGATATTAATAGGACGAAATCAATGATCTGCAGTTCTGTAGTTGTAACAGTATATTTATTAAATGAGATTTATATGGAAAATCTTTATTTTATACTATTTCATTTATTTCGTTTGATTTCACACGTAAAAACTCTCTTTAGCTTCAAAGCATTTTATAAAGTCATAAATTTTAATAAAATGGGTCTCTAGTTTTGGCTCATTCTGTAGTTTGTTTGCACAGTTTTAAAAAAAAATAACTGGTATAAATAGGTTATTTTCTTCCGAAGTGAAATTTGTTTAATATTCGTTTGCCAATATAGTGGCTCTCGAAATGATAAGAAAATTGTTTCGCATTAAATAAAATTTAAAGCTTTCAACACAAGAAATGATGCCTAATGATTTTACCCCGACAGCTACTTAATATAATAACTTCAGACGATTTTACGCAATACACTATCTTATTTATGTATCATTATAGCTTTATTATTCAAATTGAAGTATTTCTTCTAGATTTGTCTAACAATATTCGTTCGTATATTTATTTTTAATTTCAAAATAGAATTTTCTTTGGTTCTTAAAAATGATATATTTGGGAATTAATGAAATAAATATTTCAATATATATATATATATATATATATATATATATATATATATATATATTTGCAGTAAAAACAATGGATTTATCTAAACCAAAAGAAATATACGCGTTTATTTATATATATATATATATATATATATATATATATATATATATATATATATATATATATATATATATATATCATCACTCTTAATGTTTGTATATGTTACCGTTAAAGGGAATAATTCAGTTATTTCATAGAACAGCTAAGTAATCATAGAATAACTAGACAAGGGCGGTTGAAGTATATATTAGATGAACAATTTCATACTTTACCTAGTTATTCTATGAAGTAACTGGGTGTTCCATGATATATCTAAGGATAGACCGTCAAAGTGGTTAATAAACAATTTCAAAGATGTTTTATAAATTAATTGATCATAAATAGCCAAAATCTCTCAAAAATACTTTTTATCATTTTTGTGGATAAGTAATTGATAAATAATAAGGGAAATCAAAGATGATATAATTTGTTATATTGCTCATATTGCTATTAGTTAATCAGAAACGGGGGAAAATAATACGTTGCAAAAATAGATATTTAAATATTAAAAAAACCATGCTAAAAAGAAAAAATGTTGCTTCATAAAAACATGTGTAAACTTTTTAAACGAAAAATATAAAAGAATATTAATTAAAACTTTATGAGAGATCCCTTTATTTTACTTTTCCTTATTTATTAGAGCAAGGATTACTGTGATGACACTTTGGATTGAACTACTTATTATTTTTTAAACAAGCGCACAGTTTAGTATTACACATCTTTTTATACGAGCATCTTTTAAATCATTGTCCAGTACCGCAACTTTGAGCTGTTCCAACAGATCGAAGCGTTGTGTCAACATTTGGAACTTCTTCAATGGAAATTATTTCTCGCCGATATATACTGAACAGAACTTCCAATTGTCTTATTCCGCCTAATTGGAAAAAATTCTTCCTAAAGCAATTGGAACCGGTTTAAAGTACTTTCGAGTGTCGTATTTCATACTTTAACGATCAAGTAATCGTTATGTTACAGAATAGCTAATTAAATCGAAGAATTCAATAATTTTATGTACTTTTTAATTGGCTGATCTAGTTATTTCATGAAATACCTAGTTATTCTATGAAATAACGGATTTCACGCTTTAACGGTAACATGCACACCATTTTTATTTATTTTATGTACGATTTGTACTCAGTGTCACCAATAATATTTTTATTAATATTTAAACAGTACCGGTATTCATTTTACATGAAAATCGGATTCGAAGCTAATTTAAAATTTATAAAAGTTTAAATTAAAAAATATATATATGCATGCTTTAAAAATAAGAAATGATATGAAATTTTTACCTCAGTTGAAACTGTCATATTATTTAATTTTCCAGTTCAAAAGAAATTGATAAAGTAAAAATAGAGTATCTTTAATAAGATAATTACCTATTTATTTTCTGCGTACTATGCCATACTGTTGGAAAACCTTTCGAATATTTTCAGCGGCTTGCATCAAAGAAAATTTTCGGTGCGTCTTTTTCATTTTTCAAAAGAACAAATTAAGATGCTAATGATATTTTTGGAATGCAGGGGCAAAGAGAAATATATTATATAAGCCTTAATGATTTTTAAAAAAGATATGGTTCGGTCTTCAAAGAAGAAACTCTCAAAAGGAAAATAAAAAACAAATAATAAAAAAAACATAATCCTACAGTAAAAGAAATGATCATATATTTCGGTTGAAGAAATTATTTATTTGTATTTCACCGAAAGTTCAGAAGCATAAATAATAAATTAAAATTTCATGTAATAGTAACTGAAAAAATAAACAATGATGCTATTTTTAAAAGGTTGATTAAATCATGTAATATGAAAACAACTAATAATACTTACCTAGAATTAGAAACAATATTTTTTTTTGCCATAATATATTTTCTTATAATTTCCTTTGAAAGCAAATACTCCTTAAAGATGTACCTTATAATTAAAGAAATGTAAAAAATTTTAATACAAACTTCAATTCGATATCTATAAAAGGAATTATTCTAAAATATTTTCATCTTTATTAAATACAAAACACACCCGACGATCAAGTTAACATAAAAAAAATTTATATAAATTATTTTTTTTATTCTAATAATTTAACACTCATAAATTAGACAGTTTACACCTATTTATAGAATTTATAATTTTAAATAATGTGGCTGGAAATAATTTTGTAATTATCTATTATCTCAAATAATATAGATATAAAAATGAAGATGTGAGTTCAATACTGTCAAACATATGTGTCCCATCGCACAATTTTCGAATACATATTCCCTACTTTGATAATACATTCGAAAGTTTTGAGAAATTGGCAGCTATTCAAAAGGTCTGGGTCATTTATCAAACTGATGATCAATAGAAAGTGTTTGAAAATTCCCTGGGTGTCACATCCACGATCGATTACGATAGGATGAAGTGTTAATAGCAACACCTTTGTTTTTAACAGTAACCATTCTCTAACTTAATATGATGTTAGCTAATATAACAATAAATTATACTAAGAGAAGGAAAAAAGCTTCTGGACTTCTTAAAGTAACATTGAATTTATCAATGTCCTTAAAGAGAAAGCAATACACAGCAAAAATTAATGTACTAATAAAGATTTCTTGTAATATAAATCTTTATAAATTATGAAGAATGTTTTTTCCTAATTTAAAACAAATCTTAATAATAGTAATAATAATAATATTTTTTAATCAATGAACCAGTTTAATTCATGTGAAATCTTTTTTAAGTACTTATTAGGGCAGTGGTGGCCTACCCGCAACAAGAAATCTCCAATGTGACACGGTGGAGTTGTAACAGTGATGCGCGTAAACTTCCTGAAAAATTCAAAAATTTAAAAAGTTAACAATAAATAACAGTTTATTTTTACAATTTTTTTGAAATGCATTTACATATCAGACAAAAAAAACACTTAAAAATTTGAATCAACGTATGTTTGTGAACAACCGGCTAGGTAGCGTAGTTGGTTTGTCACCGGTCTTGTACGCCCCAGTTTGCGGATTCGACCCCAGCCTAAAATGGTGAATTCGCATGGTGCAGAAAATTCACAGCGTCCATGGTGTTTTTGATTATGCTGCATGTTAAAGGTCCCTATTGTGAATAAATGCTTTTTATTTTGAACATAAAATCAAAATTCGTTCAAAACTAGCTTATATACACCTAAAACAACCTAATTTTGTCAACAATAGCTCATCTAAATACAGTAGTAAAAAAGAAAAGAAAAACTACAAATTGAAAACGCACATTAAGTAAGAAAGGATTGTTTAATAACTATTTTAAATTAAAATGTTTCAAGTTACTCACTTTTATTTGAAACGTAATTTTTTCATTCAATCGGTAAAAAGTTTATTCAAAATAAAACTTAATTTTGCACTGTTGTCTTACTTATTGTATTACTTTTAACTTTCTAATAACTATATATAGATTTGCATTAAAAATGCGATATTTGCGGAAAATTCACATAATATGCTTATAAATAACACCTTTCACATTTTGTTTGTTTGTTGGAAAAGATAAAAGTGACACTCATATATATATATATATATATATATATATATATATATATACATATATATGAGTGTCACTTTCATGTATATATATATATATACACTCAGGAACATTGAAAATAGCGACCCGTACAGAGTAATGTGATATGCAAATGATCCAAGTTTTGGGCCAATACGCATGTTCATACACCCCGAGGTGGCGCTACAATCAGAAAGATGGTGCTATATAAGCCAGCGCAAATTCGAAGATTCATAAACGTGACGTTTAACCGCCGATTGTAGGAAGACTTTGGTAAGCAAAACATGCCAGGTAAACGTGCTAGAAGACATTTCTCACAGTTAAGCGAGTTTGATCATCGGGATGAAAACTGCAGGCTGGTCGACGCACCGTGTTGCTGGCCAGATGGATCGTTCGGAGTGTGCCGTTAGAAATTGTTAGGAGCAGTAGACACGAGAAAGTGCCCACGCGCGGAAAACCGGGTCTGGAGCGACCAGGAAGACCACGAGAAGAGAGGATCGAAGGATCGTGCAGCAAGCACTTGTGGACCTCACAGTGACTCGTTCAACGATACGAGCAGACGTAAGCGTAGCAATTGTCCCACGAACAATTTCGAGACACCTTGCAGAAGCAAATCTTAAATCCAAGTGCCCTTTCCGTGCACTCCCTTTAACACCGGAACATCGGCAACTGCGTCTACAGTGGTGCCAAGCTGGATCAATGTGGAATGTCACAGATTGGCAAAAGTTTGTGTTTAGTGATGAATCTCGGTTTATTTTGGGGACAGATGATAACCGTGTACGGGTGTGGAGACGCCCTGGTGAAAGGTACAATTCCCCCCTCACTGTTCTACGCACACTGCCCACACAGCTGGTGTAATGGTCTGGGGACCATATCCTATGATAGCCGGTCCACTTTAATTGTGATGCGTGGAACCTTAACGGGCCAACGTTACGTAGATGATATTCTTCGACTCCATGTAGGACCTATCCTAAATGGTCTCCCAGGGGCAATTTTCCAGCAAGATAATGCTCGTCCTCATACAGCAAGAGTTTCTCAAGACTTCCTGCGTCATTTTCAAAATCTTTCATGGCCGGCCCGCTCCCCCGATTTGTCCCCTGTAGAGCACATGTGGTGTCAGCTAAAACGGCAGATTCCATCGTGTCACTCTGTACATGATTTAGGGTTGGCTGTTCAAGATGTGTGTGCCTCTCTGCCTCAGGACAACATAAGGTGTCTAATCAACTCAATGCCGGACAATGTGGCGTCATGTATTGCAGCTGGAGGTGGTCCAACACGCTATTGGATTTGCCCAGTATTTGTGTCGTTACAGTCCCTGTATTCGTTTCATTTTCTTGTTTTTGGGATCAAGTGAACCTCTCATCTGTGTCATTATATGCATTAAATTTCATTTCAATCTGATGCTTTCTTCTTGAGACGCTATTTTCAATGTTCCTGAGTGTATATTGTTGATAGTGGCATTATTCACAAAAAGGTTGGCCACTCATGTCTTAGGGAGGTTTGTGTTTAGTTTTGGCAATATAACCATAAATACGGTTTCAATTTAAAAAAATAAGCACGTATCAAAAGGAGTAAAGTAAGCTTCAATTTTATTGTTAAAAACGTGCTTTTAAAAATGAATTTTTGCAAATTAAATATAAATACAAATTTTTTAGAATAGTAGTGCTGGTTTTATTGATGTGCAATATTATTTCCTTTAAATGTTCATCCTGTTATTATTTTTTTAAATCGGTTTTTATTTTCTATTTAATAATAACTGTTTATAACATTAAATATTTTTTTTTCTTATTGCGAGGTTATTAAATTAAATGCCAGAAATTATAAAACATTTATTTGGTATAACAAAATTAAGTATTTTTTGCATTTGTTGACCAAATAGCAATACATTTCATGAGCCATTTGTTTTTTCGGTTTTTTTAATTTTACTTTAATTTTTTACTTTTAAAAATTATATTTTCAATGAAAATAAATAGAAGTGTATTCTAATAAGAGAAAAAAAATTCCAAATTATTTTTGAAACTTTAATAGAAACCAATACAAATTTCATTAAATGAAAAATTACTCAATATCCCTATGTTTATCTCATGTAATAAATTATTCGTCAAATAATATCGTTAAAAGTGAAGAACTGCTTTAGCTGAAATTGTTGAAAAGTATGAATTATAAATATCAAAAATCAATTAAATTACTCGTTAGTTCATTAAACCATCACATGAGATTGTTTTACAAATTTAATTGGAATTAAGTTCGTATAATACATTTAGTTATTATAATTAATAAGAATAGTTCAGTTTTATATAATAAAACTGAATAATAAAACTAATAAATGTGTTTAGGTAAATGGATAACAAATATCCTTTAACAGGTATTAAGATAATGAACAATTTGAAATGACATAATATTTTATTGGAAATTAATATTCAAATAAATTTTCTGTGCTTTTAGACCAACGCTCATTAGATAGATATTTCATATTTGAAAATTGTAGTGTAAATTCATGTTTAGTATTTTACTTCCCCAACAGATAACAGTTTTGCAAATAATCAGTAGATTAATTCAATTTATATAACAAATATTCATATGGATATTTATTAGAGTTTCTGGTAACCTTATAATTATAAATAATTTTATAACATGTGAAAGTAAACAGATTTATGATTATAAAATATAGAATTTCTTGGTATGTAATTTCAGTTCTCATTAAATTCATCAACAGTAATTCACATAGGTCTAATATTAAAAAGAAGGTATGGAAGTTTGACAAAATCATACTTCATCTTTATGGGTTGTATGTTATTTAACTAAGAGTACATTTTATTATTATGGATGTCTTAAGTTTAATAGGGGAAGAAGTAAATTCTTATTTTTTATGTAAATCTTAATCTTACGAATTAATAAAAATTATATATTTTTTGAAAAGGAACTTTTTAAAATTAAAAAAAATTAAAAATTTAAAAACAAACAACATAAACACATGAGAGACCAGAGCAAAAACTGATGAACGATGCAAGATGAGGAATGGTAATTTTATTTCATACACTGTAAAGTATGAATCTTTCACACAATAAAATATCTTTCCTAATATACTAGCTCTTCATACTACACTGCTGGACAATTGCTAAGGAGTGATAACACTATCATCCATAGCAACCACAAAATGAAAGGAAGCAAAATGTGGAAAATTAGAATAAGTGCAGGATATTAGTAAGAAGTATGAGTATGCAAATTTTTTTCCACATCTGTTCATCACGTGATAGCGTTTATAAGAGCTTTAAAGGTTTTGACGCGTGTGGACAGTTGTTGTTTCAAGTCAAAGTTTTACAGGAAAGATTTAATAGACGAACCTAAAATTTTTGGCATGTCTTCCCGACATCACATAGATGATTTTATGCGTGGCCGAATTATTGGAAAAATCGAAGAAGGGCGAAAAATAACAGATGTTGCCAGGGAGTTCGACATCGCTTACAGCATTGTTTCACGGCTGTGGAAATCATTTAAAACTACTGGAATGTATAGTAGACGGCACGGGGGAGGTCGTGTTAGAAGTACGACGCCTGCAGAAGACAGATATATCGTCCTATCAGCAAAAAGGAACAGACGCATCACTGCTCAGCAGGTGGCAAATCAGTTTCTTGCTGCCTCAGGAAAGCAGATCTCCCGAAAAACTGTTGCCAGACGTTTGAGGGGAGGAGGACTATACGCACGCAGACCTGTTGTGTGTGTCCCATTGACCAGACACACCGTACTGCCAGTTTGCAATGGTGTCGTGAGCATCACAATTGGACTGAACAGGACTGGGCATGCGTACTATTCTCAGATGAGAGTAGGTTCAGTCTGTCATCGGATTGTAGACGCCAACTGATCTGGCGCGAGAGTGGTACTGCTTATAGTACAGAAAATATCCAGGAAAAAGACCGATATCCGACGTGCAGTATCATGGTGTGGGCCGGCATCATGATCAATGGCCGCACGCGCCTACATGTGGTTGCGAATAGGACTATGATGGGCCAACGATACATTGATGAAAATCTACTTCCTCATGTTCGTCTTTTCCGTGGTGCTGTCGGTTATAAATTTGTTTCTATGGACGACAACGCAACATGTCATCGAACATTCGCTGTTCAGGTTTGTCTAGACAGCGAGGGTATTCAACGTCACGTATGGCCAGCGTGTTCTCCAGATCTAAACCCTATTGAAAATATGTGGGATGCTTTGCGGAGGCAAGTTGCTGGTCGAAACTATCCTCCGACAAATAAGAACACCCTCACCCGTGCACTCACAGAGGAATGGGATAAATTGCCTCAACAGCTGCTGGATAATGTTGTGCAAAGTATGGTACGACGTGTGGAATGTTGCATCACACTCCACGGTGGACATATCCCGTACTGATACTTTTCTTTAAGTTGCCTGCTGACTTTTAGATACATTGTTCCATTTCTCCGTACGCAGATCAAATGAACATTTTTTTTTCTTTCAGATGTTTCACAGCTTTTGTACTTTCCAGAACAATATATATTCTTTATTGTAATGTCTGAACAGTGTGGCAACTATATTTTATCCTACTAGTCCTCATGTCTCGCTTAATGTTATGCTACATAGCAATTTGTGATCCGTCCTTAGCAATTGTCCAGCAGTGTATAAAATACTAATAACTGTTTCAATGGAGCAAACTGCTGTTATTCTGTTTGCTTGGTAGGTGCTATGCGTGTATTTTGTCTGACATGCAATTTCAAAGCTCTTCAACATAAATCCATGGAGCAGATTGGTTTATTCTTTGCTATGTATGACTACCTTAGACAATATGTCTTTCCATAACCACCATTTTTTTCATGTATATTAATCCCACCTCAAAACTAAAAGACTTTTAAAATTTCTAACTGAGCCATGTTGTTTGAAACAAATTGGCGGTATTGTCATCTTGCTTCAAGTGGTATATAACTGAAGTTAACTTGTATTACTAATATATATTACTGTGTTAATTTTGGAATAATTTGTATATCCTAATAAAGTAAAGACTACCATTACTCTATGATAATTCACTTAAAGTAAGGCATTTATTTCCTGGAAAAAATAAATAAGTTATTAAGCAGTGCTTCTCTATCAAAGCAGCTACAATCGGTCATATAATTAAAGTATAAAAAAAACTGTTAAAGACTTATTATATTATATTTTCTTGCCCTTTGTCTTTGTAGCACCTTTTGTCTGTGACGAAAACCAAAGATTGTTTTATTGTTACGATCAAGCAAGAAAAAAAATAAAGAAAGAAATCCATGCTAACGCGTCATCAGAAGACTGGATAGAGTGTTCTAAATGCCACTCAGGAGAATGCAAAGAATACTCAATATTTGAAGTACATAAAATTTTTGTCAGATTTTTTTCTTTAAAAAAACCGAAAGATTATAAGTTTTACTATTAATTATTACGAGCTTCAAGACTCTTTTCAAGGAAAAAAAACATTATAATGGTAATTTAAAGTACTATCTTACACCACCTAATCATAACATGTATTACACTTTCTTCAGCATTGCCATCTTCCATCCTACCGCAGTACTCTCTGGAGCAAGAACATATTTCTATAAATATTTTTTTAAATGGAAAAATAATTTTCTGTATACCCCCAAAAAAAATCTCCAGTTAGTTATAGTACATTATAAGTTATTCTCTTAATAAAGAAAATTAATTAACCTCAAGATATGAGATGATTTAATAAAAAGGGTGTTTTTTTTATAGGTATAGAACTTTAAATTGCAATAAAACAACTATGTATTATTCGATTGACATGAATTTTTTTTTATTCGAAAGATAATCTTGTGGCATTACATTTTAAATATGATTTCTGGCATAGGACTGCCACGGCTGGCTCGGATGTAGTCCAATCTGGACGTCCAATTTTCACTTTTTCCAACATTTGTGGCCGTATATCGGCAATAACTCGGCGAATGTTGTCTTCCAAATGGTCAAGGGTTTGTGGTTTATCCGCATAGACCAATGACTTTACATAGCCCCACAGAAAATAGTCTAGCGGTGTTAAATCACAAGATCTTGAAGGCCAATTCACAGGTCCAAAACGTGAAATTAGGCAGTCACCAAACGTTTCTTTCAATAAATCGATTGTGGCACGAGCTGTGTGACATGTTGCGCCGTCTTGTTGGAACCACAGCTCCTGGATATCATGATTTTTCAATTCAGGAATGAAAAAGTTAGAAATCATGGCTCTATACCCATCACCATTGACTGTAACGTTGTGGCCTTCATCGTTTTTGAAGAAGTACGGACCAATGATTCCACCAGCCCATAAAGCGCACCAAACAGTCAGTTTTTATAGAGGTAATGGTGTTTCAACATACACTTGTGGATTAGGATCACTCCAAATGCGGCAGTTTTGTTTGTTGACGTAGCCATTCAACCAGAAGTGCGCTTCATCGCTAAACAAAATTCGCTTATGAAAATCGGGAACAACGGCAATCTCGTTTTGGGCCCATTCGACGAATCTACGCCTGGCTTGATGATCGTTTTGATGAATTGCTAAACTAAACTGAGAATAAATCACTTGACAGCTGTTAAATCGGTCGCCATCTTGGAAAGTAATGCCAACTTAAACTTCTTTACCTGAAAAAAAAACACTTTTTAGTTAACTGTCAACATCGTTAATCTGACACGGCCCATTTATAACTATTTTTAATTTATTTGTTTTATTTGCACTGTCAGTCACAACATAACAGAAAACATACTGATTGTTTATAACAATTACCAACAAAACTTTGTGTTATTTTTTATTTATTTAAAATTTGGCACCTTAATTAGAATAAACAAAGACACAATGAATCGAGTGAATGCTGATCGGTGCATTGTTTTGAGATCCATTGCCATTGGAATTCTAATTAGAATTAGATGGAATGGCAGTATACTGATTAGAAAGCAGATTATCTTCCACTCTGCCAAAAGCTTGACTTTGTGGTTGATCCAATTCCCCCATTCAAATGTAAAGCATACTCAATTCCAGTTATCGTCAAGCTATTTTCATTCATCATGTATTGATGCTAACTGGTCTTAACCCTATTTTGATGTCTCACTTAGATGCTACAAGTTTGAAATTTTCTTACTTGATCAAAAATTTCTTTTCCTTCATTATTTTACTGTACAGGTATATTCTGAATCTTTTTATGAATCCTTGACAAAAACTACTATTAAGCTAGTTTAAATATTTTAATAATTTGCAATGCTTTCGAGTAAGGTTAAAAAAAGAAGAAAAAAAACTGAAGTTTATATTTTGATAATTTGTATGTAGAGTTATCTACCAGCATGTGCACCAGCTATATAGCATTATACATAACTTGTTCCAGAAAAAATATCTACAATAAGCATATTCTTTTTCCAACTTCATATCTTTAGAGGGATGTCTTGATAAATCCGATGGGTGGTTCTTTTGCACTATTAGTTTTCTCTACCTACTATTACTATCAGTGTATTTTTTCATAACAATGTTATTTCAAAAGGAATAACCCAAATAAAAGACAACTATCCCATCGATTCAATAAGTATTAGAAACAAAACTATTGTATTATCGAGACAAAAGAGAATATATTTGTTAATTTACCGTACTGTTGTGCTAGTGATAAAAAAATTAGCATTGAACGTCATTACAAAAGGCAAATCAAAGTTTCTTTGAGGTAGATTATTCAATTAAGGAAGAACTGAGGGAAACGAAAATTCATCAAATGAAATAAGAACTATCTTCTCAGCTATTATTTTTCTGCATTTGATGTAAATAAAAATAATAACTGACTCCTTCGAGTTTTCTCGTTTATCAGCAAAGAATGAAAATGTCATTCCGAAACAAAACCAAAAAAAAAAAAAAAAACATTGCTAATTAGAACGGATTCGTTGCATGGATGACTCTCTAATATTGTACGAATTATTTCAACATTGCGAGATACGCTATTGTCAGTTAGTACCTTTACAAAAATTATTCAGGTAATTTTTTTTTTATATTGTATTGCGAAGTCAGTCAAAAAATATAGTAGATTTTTTTGTAATTAGAGACATATCAAAATAAAACCTAAATACAATACAAATGGAATAATAAGAAAGTTATTCGATGATTTTAGTAAAAAAAAGAAAGAAAGAGGACCTATTAAAGTTACTATCAGGGAATACAAGAGTGAACAAAAGAGGAACATTACTATAACATTTTTCAAAATTACGCTGAAGAAATTAATATTCATCTATTCGTCGTATCGTTGTTTATTACTGATAGTTCACCAAGAACAAAAAAAGACTGTCTTCAATAATGAATTAATTATTCGCTGCAAAAAAAGAGGATTCCGTTAATATCTTTTGATTATAAACGAAGTTATTTCAAGCTATACAAGGACTATTGGCAGAATGCCCAAAGGAACCGACCTCAAGAGAGGGAACTGTGTGAAGACGGTTTAGAACTGCAAATTAATCCCTCGAGAAACACAACCAGAACCACGTCCAGTCCTTATTGAAAAAAAATATCAAAGTTTACATTTTAAACAGTAGAAGACAGTAAAATAACATGATACAAATTTACATGTAACTGCACACGATATACATTCTAATGCTTTTGCATGGGTAATAATATCACTTGATGCTCCCAACTGTAAAAAACTAGTAAGCAAAACGCAATATCAGAAGAACATTACTTATGCTATACTTTTATAATCAATTTTTTAACATTCCATTTACGAATTTACTTTTTGTTTGTCATTTGCGTTATGCTCAAAGCTATGGTTAACGGCATGCGTACAGCCAGCCCCTTGCAGTGATGAATTCCTTTGGTTTCGATCGGATATCACCATCGATAGAGTGGGACAAGTAACATCAGCAGTTTGTTTGAAGTTGCCTGTCAGGCATGCAAATTTTTTACACCTTTTTCAAAACATTTTTTTTTCATTTCAAATACTTGACGTGTGCAGTTCTTCTAGAATAATTATCTGAACACCTTTCTAACTAAAATCAATCTCATTAGCGAACTTTTGAATGGTTGCTTTCAGTTTTTATTTGATAAAATATTCCAATTTCTTTATTGTGGCAGCACTATCAATAAGTGTGAGGGATGTCCATTTCTTGGAAAAGGCATACAAAAGAAATCTCCAGTTTGAAAATTCGTTTTCCAACTTACAACAGTCACGTTACGGGTTATCTTCTCCCTAAACAGCCATATTTTTTACTAGCTGGTATACCTGTTCTTCGCACGGGTGAACTGAAAAATTAAACAACACAGATTGAAGGAAAAATAAGTTTTTAATGAGTTAATTTTATGTGAATTGAAAATTAAACAAAACACAAAGCTTTTTGCATATCTCAGCTAAACAAAAAAAGAAGAAAAAAGCACTGTTGTTAAATTTTAACTATGTAGATCTAATAGCCGATAAAAAGGATTTTTTAAATTTATAATTCCTCGTAACACTCTTGAGAGTCGATTTTTCAAAATACCTCCCTAAGCTGATCTCTGCTCAGCAACAGTAAAACATTCTTAAAAGTTTGCGTAATGAACGCTTAAAGTAAAGTGAATAATTTATATCTGAAAGTGTAATACATTAATATTACTTTCTGTTGTATTTATTTTATTTTAAAATTGTAATATTCGCAAGCAACGCCGTTTCTTAAATTATAATGGCGATTCAGTGAAAAACATAGCGAAATGTTAACGATAGAGGCAAGTTGGCAAATGCCTAGCTATTTTCATAGCTCAAGCTTTATTAGAGCTTTGCAAGACCCGCCGTGTAGGGGATCGATACACGTTAATACTTTATCCAACCGCATTATGATTTACTGCAGCTTTTTTCATACAATTTTTTTTGGATCACTACATGTACAAATTAAGGGATATACATAAACAAAAGACTCCACTTTGGAAAATTTAATCCGTTAGAGCTAATAAATTAATTCAAGATATTCCACTGTAAAATTAATTACGTACACCGTTCACTTAAAATAAGTAGTCAAATCATTTTCCAAGGTCTTCATTAACAGACAAAACTATAAGTCACTTAAATTTTGACATTAACTATTTTTTGCGACAAAAATAACAATCTTTGCAATCCGCTGAAAACGCAATATCAGCTACAAAACATTTCGCCTTCCCCACTAAAATACTCATCATAGAACCCGTGCTGCCATATATCTTGGAAGAGTGAATTTCAAAGATTATTAAAGCTAAGTATTGGTAGAATATTCCTGCTAAGTTGGTGTGGTGTGGTAGTTAGGAGAAGGGGATGCCAGCTCAAGTGACATTCCCGTCACTTGACCATTGTTCAAAATTACGTGGTCCGTCTCCAAAAGCCCTCGTGTAGCTCAACAGTGCGACGTTAATATTCACTCACTCACTCACTGCAAAAAATACAGTGCATTAGTTATAATTAGTTTTATACTTAAAAATGCAATATCTGCATATTCAATTAAAATTACAGCGTTATAATTAACTACTAACCACAAAAAAATTATGAAAGTTTGTCCAAATGATGTAGTGTGAAAGAGAAAGTTTATATACTTTTAGTACCAGAAGCGATAAAAGTAGTTATTTTGAAAATAGATCAACTTCTTACTACCAAATGTGCATAATAAAATCATAAAAAAACATTAAAATAAAGAGAGATTTATAACAACCTCTCCCTTCAAAACTTAGTTCTATTCTGAAATAAAAAATAGGCATTATTATGATCACAGGAATTAATTAGAAGCGATTCCCTTGCGTAGCCAAAACAAAAAGAGTTTTTCACAAACAAAAGATAGATATATGCTGACGTGGGCTTTTTTGCAGCTTTTTTGCTTGCAGATGGCAGAATTTTTTCCTTCTTACTTGACAAATAGTGTTATATTTTAGACAATTTTTACAAATTTTTATAAATTATAGCCTATGTGCTATTCTGATGTATAAGCTATATTACTGTAAAGTTTCATTAAAGTCCATTAAGTTGTTTTTGCGTGAAAGACCCACAAATATTTTCACAAACTTTCACAATTATAATATATATTAGATGGGCCATCCGGACGCTATAACCTTTCAAACGAAGGAAGTCTGTCACATTGACAGCATCTGTTCCTCTACACTACATGTTATTTCAATTTCCTGTAGTATACAATTCGACGGCTTCCTCAAACCAAATAAATCAACATTAATAGTCGAAATTTACAAAATTATGTACATAATTCATTTTATCTACATATCTCTATTATTTATTAACATTTATTAAAACTCAACGATATTGCTGTGTATATATGCTTACTTTTCGTCATAGTTTGAAATAATTTTTTAAGTTAAATGTGGATGAACATTTATATGTGAAAGGGACGATTTTAAAATATTTTATTTTCACCAATAGTTTAAAAGAATGTTTTAATAAATAATTCCATTTATTTTAATATAAAATCCAGTTTTAAATGTTTCTTAAAAAAACGAGTATTTTGCAAAAATAAGATTAAGTATCCAATCATGTACACTAAAATGTAAGTTTCTATTGAATACTTAAGCCAATATCCCTATCTCAGAAATAAGGATTACTGCATTTTTATTTTAATCATAACATTTTAAAATTTATTACAAAACACTTTCTTTATTTAAAAATTTCGAATTTACAATTATTTTCCGAGATTATTTGGCTTACAGTTTTCTTTGGAAGAACAAATATTTCATTGTAAATAGATATATCGATTTAAAGATGTTCATTTTTATTTAAAAACAACTTTTAAAACTGTTCATTTCTTGCATTTGTCTTTCCTAAAAATATAATTTTTAAGTCGCTTATTTCTATAGAAAATAAAGAATAATTTCTTAATCTTTACTAAATAACATTTTAATGTAATACGAAAATCTAATATTTTTAAGACACTCCCAAACTTTGTAATTAATATATATTTTTAAATTAAGTACTGACAGAGAGCTCAAAAGAATTAAGTCATAATTGTTAAAATTATCATTTACAGGTATTAATATTCTATATTTTATAGTATACAATTTCATGGCAAATCCATGAATAACTCTGTAAAAATAAATTGGTTCGTGTGTTAACTGACGAAATGTTACCCGTGGAAAAAAACCCCCCTAAGTTTCGGGAACTTATTTTCTTTTAAATGATGACAGAATTCGTAAATTTAAAACCAACAAAAATCAGCAAACTGATTAATCGTATTATCGTATCAATTGTATTATTCCACACAATAGATTGCTTAACGTTTTATAAACTAATGCAAGTAGTTAAAAATTATATTTATAACTTCCAGGAAGTTTGCTCCTGTCAAAATTTTCGAGATGGCTACTTAATCATAAATTACAAGCTTCCAAAGTTTAATGTAGTTCCAAATGTGCATTAATGCCAAGCGATAGACGTAAACTAAATGAATAAAATCAGTTTTCTACAATGGGATACTTCACATATTAACGGTAAATTTTTGAATTAATTATTAATGCTGCATCATTGTTAAGATAATTTTATGAATGAAATTTATGTAATTTTACAAGTAAATTCTTCGTTTAGCTTAAAAACATCATTAAATTTAATGAACTTATGAAAAAATTCATATGAGTGATATTATAGCAACTCAGTGACATGGGTGTAATAATAAACGCTCAGCTGGACTACCTTTTTTTTCAAGTGGGCACAATGACCATTATTAACAAATAACGTAGGAATGCATGTTAGTATCAGCCAACAAACCCTTAAGGTATCCGACTACGTTCAGAACCGTGATTTTAAAAAAAATCGTATAAATGGATAATTTTCATTATAATTGGTGTCACTTAGATTAGAATACATGTATAAAATTGTTTCAAGGACACATTTTGATAAAAATAATTTATTTAAATACAATATTTTGGCAAAAAGTTAACTTAGCCTAACCTTTATTCAAGATGTTCTCCTTTTGTGAAATATGCTTCTATTATAATAATATTTTGCCTATATATAGCTAAGATCTCTGTACAGAGGCTCAACTAGGAATTTTGAAAAATTCACATTATTTTCAAAGCTACAACCCATTGAAATAATTATCACCGTTTTTTTCTTAAAATTTCTCCCTTCTGTTGTCGTAAATCATGAATAAACCCACTTCTAAGTTATGTATTTCAAAAATTCTAGTTGAGGCTCTCTACAGAGGTCTTAGCTATATACAGGCAAAATATTATTACAATAGAAGCATTTTTCACAAAAGGAGAATATTTTGAAAATGGGTCATTCTATGTTCATTTCTTGTCAAATTATTGTACTTAAATAATTTTTTATTGTAATAATATCCTTAAAATAATATATACATTTTCTTATCTAAGTGACACTAAGTATCATAGATATTATCCCTTTATACGCGTTTGCAAAAATCACGGTTCCGAACGTAGTCGGATACCTTAAAGATGCCCAAGCGTTTCTTTTGTTCTAGTGTGTCTGATACTTCTTCTGACTATGAGATTTAAAATCTAATTAGTATTGATTTTTAATTTTCTCTGAACTATTCCTGTTATATATAACATTAGTGTAAATATATATAATATATCTGAAAATTACTAGGAGTGTCCGGAAACTAAAAAACCTTTTTGAAAAAACGAATATAAAAATTATTTTTTCCAAATCAAAAGTTTATTTTACATGAACAAGAACGTCGGGAACCAATTTTCTACATATTTAACACCATTGCTCAGACATTTGCCATATCGGGAAGCACATTTTCTATACCCTCATCAAAGAAAAATGCAGCTAGTGAAGAGAATCATTGCTAAACAAGTTGAGAAGGAATTTTAATAGGCTTAATATTCCTTGCGTTAAAAAATGGATTACAGAACACACTTCACAGTTGGTGGGGTCGGTAATTGTCTTAAATACTTTGAATACTCAATGAAACACTTAAAAATCGCATAGTATGAATGTAATGGCGTCACTTTACTGACAATCAACCAGAGATTAGTTCTCAGTACGAAAAAGTACTTAGTTTCCGCACACGTCTCGTATATTGTTATACGAAGTTACGTTAATTATAATGTTTCAGAAAAAAAATTGGTAAATTTTAATGAATTTGGTAAAACTTTCGCTTTGGTTTTTCAATTATTTTCTGTAGTATCTCTATCAATGTTTCAGTTAGTTAGTTAGTTAGTTAATATTAACGTCGCACTGTTCAGCTACACGAGGGCTTTTTAATGAACCATGGTCAAGTGACGTACGACATTAGCTGGCATTTTACCACACCACACCAACGGGAGGACGTTTCAGCTAAGATTTAACGTGCATCGCTGTCGGGTCTTTAGTGGTACTGGGATCGAACTGACATGCCTGCCATGGTTGGATTTAACCAAAGCCCTTCAATGTTTCAGAGTACTTAATAATGTCATACAATTAGTCATTTTGCATAAATTACCGCTGTCTCTACTACATGACCTTTAAAAATTGATATATATTACAGCTCTGCAGCAAATATTAATTAAGATATGTATGTTCGTATCATAAAAAAATAATAATTCTGATTAAACATTGCATTCTTTCCTTTCTCATTTAAAACAAATGGCAGTAATACAAATTAATAACAACAAAATAAAAATATTTCATTCTTGAGAAAATTAATATTTCATGAAAGTAATGAAAAATGCGAATATTAGAATTTCATTTAACTTATCATACACTGTGCTGAATTGGAATACAAGTTACTGAAATTGAAAAAAAAATTAAAATGAAAAGGTAAAAGTCAAAAGTCATTTACGCTGCTAAGAAAATAATTTCTCATCAGCTGATGTTGTCTGTTTTGATTATTTCTACAAGATTTGACTTTTCAAAAAAATATAAAAAGCTGTAATTTAATTTCCGAAATGTGTTACTTGTTAACATATCATTGATTCAGCAACAGACATCGCAATTAATAACCCAAGAAAGAAAAAAAAAAAACATGCAGCTCTAAAAATGATTACTACTTTAATCTTTCATGAAATAATTCAGTTTTCTAAATCTTTATTCCGAAACATTGGATTTAATGTTTATTAAAAAATCCACTCCCTGTTTTCTTCTTTTTACATTTCACTTTAACTATACTTAAAAATTAGGAAAAAAACCCAGAAAAACGTCGACTTTCTTAGAATTCTTCGGCTTCTACGTTGTGTTTGTGAAGGGCAAAATTCACGATTTATCAAATTTACAAACCGAAATGATGATCATTGGCTTTCGTATCAATAGCTGTACTGTTTCTAAAACATCACAATTAGTGATCTTTATGAATGCTACTTCAAAAAAAGTGTACTGTTTATATCATCATTGAAAATAAATTATGTGTAAACTGCAGTGTCTTTGTCCTACGAGAGACGAACTTCATAGGTGATGGTATGTAAGCATGGACTGATACGCTATATTTGTAAATGATTCAGATGTTTCCAGACACGTGTCATAGGTACCAGTACAACCAGCTATGATACGTAACACTCTGAGACAGATGAATTGTTACTTAACCTTTCTGGCAAAATTTTAGCAATGAAATTGGATTCAATATCAGAATGGGCTTGCTACTGACTGCAAAAAGATTGTCTTCCCCGATGTGAGTTAAGTTTTCCACTCTAAAAAACCGATACATATGCACATGTAAAACAAGAATAAACACCCTGTAGCCATTTATGGAACTAAATTATATGGTGGTGGCAGAGCTAAGTTTGTGCCCAAAGTTTTCATGACAGTGTCTGGGCTCACCTGTGACTGTGTGTGTGTGTAGAAGATACACAATCTGTAGACTATTCAATATATCCAATGTTGCTAGTCATACACATCCACCCATATTCACTACGCTTCCTCAGAAGCCTGTAAATCTGTCCGTTGGAAGATCGCGATGACCACTCCCAAGTGCTCCACGTTTCGCTCCCTATCCAGCTTATCGTAACCAAATAAATTTATATTGTAATAATTTCAATCTGTAGATTTGTAATAAGTGTATTTCACCAAAGAACTTAATTTTTAAAACTATTAGGTGTAGTAGAATCTGCATAGCTCCGGATACTCGTAAAAGTTTTCTACAGTCTTATAGACTCATTTTCAAGCAGTATATTTGCTGCCCGTGCAGTAAAAGAAAATTATTCTGTATTTCACCAGATATTATACAATGTTGGTTTTCATGTATTAATATGTATTTAATCAATTTTGTATTTCAAAAGAAATAATTATTAATTAAAAATTAAGCGATAGTAATATAAATAATGCTTAAGCTCTTTTATTCACATAGAATGTGTTCATATTTATCTAATAACAATAAACTACTTTATCAAAGCATTATTATTAGTTAACAAGAAAATGAAAGAGGATGTGCGCAAACATGAACATCATTAATGACATTTACTTGGTACTGATAAAAGCTGTTAAACACATACATTCGATTCAGAAAATACTTTGTAAGTGTGATATGATTTTTGAATAAATTATTCATAAAAAAAACATAAAACTGCAATTCTTTTGGGAGTATTAGCTTGTTTTTAAGCAAAAAGATAAAAAAATATCATTAACATGTTAATATTTTTGTAGACCAAATTTTATTTCAATATTTATCAACTTAATTTTTCCGTTAGTTGTCTATTTTAATTAATAAGTGAATTAAAGGTATTTAACAAATTACTTTTAACAATAAATTAAGTCGTCAGAAAAAAAATTAAAAATACTTTTTCATATTTAGGTTTTTAAATATATTTCAAATTGTTACCATGGTTAATCAAATTGAATTGCTCATAATATTAAATTTAGTAATTTTCTATTTAAATGTAATTTTTTCATAAGTGTTTTTCATACACATTTATGATACTCATAACTTACAGCCGAATAGTTTTGATCAAATATATATGAATGGAATTGTTTTTGCCAATCGTGCATTATTTGGAACATCTATTGCAAGTGAAGATCCATTACTTAAAAGAGATGATGCCTGAGATATATATAAAAACTCACTTTGGCAGGGTGTAGAAATTTAGGGAGTGAGAGAGCAGAAAAAGATTAGTTCTCATAATATGAATGGAGGCCAAAAATATGAGGTCCCAACCAACGATATTCTAGGTGCTTTGTGAGAAGTGCGAAATTATATACAATTAAATTCTTCACTAAAATGATTCCTACATACACAGTACAAAATAAAAAAGCTTGATGCATCTGTGATCTAAAATATTACACTTGTAAACAATTTTGCAATATATTTTTAATTTCCCTGCTATAAATTAAAGTGCTGTATTTTGTATTTTAAAATCGTGAAAAACATGTTTTTTTTCCTTCAATTTACAATGTACATGAATAATTTATATTATTTGCTTTCTGAGTCCCTAGTAAATCACTAGAATATAACTCGGAATGGTGTGGAAATCTGAAAGGTCAGTATAAATATCAGTATCAATACATCATTCAGAATGATTCAAAATTATAAAGTCTATAAAAATTGTGCCATTCAAATGCTGTATTTTGATGTCAATTAAAAAAAAATACCTCTTCAATACACAGCATCGGCTTATATTGTATTATACTAATGAATCAAATTAGATAATTTCTTAGAGCCTAACTTCCCACAAACGGGATATTTAAACAGTAACATCATATAAACTGCTTAAAATAAATTCAGAATCACATGATATGTGCTTATATGTTTCTTTAAGGCAGATTGTTTTATGATACCAAGCTAGAAAGCATTTCTTAACAAAATCACGTTAGATTATGCATTATCCAATTAGACTACAAATATTAATGTTTTCTCTTATAAAGCTGCAGAGATTGAGTGTTATCCAGTTATACTACAACAATTCCCAAATATAATCGTGTATTGTGTATTAAAAGCGCATAAGATTATGTTTAAGATAATTAGACCCTATTGTATAACACAGCCGTGGGAGATTACGAATTCTCCACTTACATAATATTGAATAGATTGTTTAATAAGGGCGCAGTAAATTAAGTGTGTGTCATAGAATTAGACAGACATGAATTTATTTGTCTAATAATAATACATTAAATAATAAGTAATATATGTAATGCGTACGTTACCTAACACGGTACATTACTATGCAATATAAAAAGAACACATTGTTCCATCTACTACTTAGCACGATAACATTTACGATATTCGTTCAAATATTTTCTATGTTATGGCTTTTTTTTACAGTATACAATTTAATCAAATTCGCACGATTCTTCTAATAATGAGTAAAAGTGTTAATGTGTGTTCCAATCACGCTAGTGAGATAACGTGATCAGAGAAGATGCTTAAAAGCATCGTGCACACTGTGCGTGTAAAATTAAGTATGATGATATCGCCAATTTGCACCAAATAATTAGGGTCAATCGTCAGTTTTATATGACCTTGATAGAATTGACGATATCAAAGTAGAAATTAATAGTGATATTAAAAAGCATATATTGTTTATGGTAGTTAAGTACGGCAAACACTCAATGAACAACTCCCTACGCTGGATTTTATGTAAAAGAGCTTGGAAATTATATGTGAGTGAGCGTATATTAACGTCGCACACTCTAAAGCTATATGAGATCTTTTTTTTTTGTCTGAACCTCGTAATTTTCTACTACGGTCAAGTGGTGAGGACGACACCTGGGCTGGCACCCTCCTCTCTGAACTTTCACACCATACCAATGAGAGGAATTTGAGCCTCAAAAGATTTTATTTGCATCAGGCACTCTACACTGTATTTCTTCAATGGAACTAGACTCGACCTCAAGACACGTCCACCATGAGCACATGACCATGTCCACTAGTCCACCACGGCGATCTTGAAAATAAGATCAATTTAAGCAATTCAAAATTTAATGCCATCGGTGTATATATACGCCTCTCTCAACCGGTGCGTTAAGTGCCAAGGACGTATACATACGTCTTTCAGAAATGCCATTTTTTTCTTCGTGCTGCTACCAATTAAACTGTTCCGGAAAGTATGAAATGCAATAAAATGAACCTTGGCAGTATTTGAGAACTACCGTATTTCATAGAAAAATTTGCTTATTTATGTCTTTTCTTTTCTCCCTAATGCACAGCATTTAGGCACCTATGTGAAAAACGTTCGCCCTGGGCGTCGAATTGCATAACTTATAATCACCAGTTAAGAGGTTAAATACTGTCATAATTAAAATAGCTTAATATCAAGATAACTTAATTGAATTTCATTTGAATTGATCAGCTCTTATAATATTACTCAGAAAAACAATGATACATATATAATGGAAAATGAAAAAAAAATTAAGAATTTAAAATTCATTGAAAGGCCGCAGACGGCCTTTCTTTCCCAGTCCTTTTATTTAGGTTGAATAGTACTGTTTATGTAAGGCAAAATTAATAACATAAATTTAATTTTTCAAAAAAATACTAACAATTGAGTTTTAAATTATTTTTAATTATTCCTCAGCTGGTGATTCCTCAACAATTTCCAAAAATCACAAATTTTTATATCTAAATTAAGGGGGAAAATGTTATTAAGGTTTTAAATCGAATCCCCTGTCTTTATCTGCAGCATTTAGACTGCAGAGATGAAAGAAAAGTAGCCAAAAACGCAAAACCTCATTCATCTTTACACAAACAGAAAGTTCTTCCAAGTAACTCTAGGCAAAAATACCATCATCGTTTGGTGCAATTTTTAACGCTTTAAGAGGATCAAATAGAATTTTTGGCAAGGGCATCGAAAACATATGGTCGAAGATACAAACAAAAATTATACAGTTCCCGTGAAAAAAGTAGGTACATATAAAGAATAAATTCTTTATCTTTACGGTACCATTTGGATCGAAGGGGTTTTGCTTTTCTTCTTTGTCTCCCAGTTGGGTTTGCCAACAATTTGTCAACTTAGCACGTAGGTTTATTTGTATGTAAGAGAAAAATAGCAAGTAGTTGCGTATCAATATGAAAGAAACTATATCCGGAAAGAAATGAAAGAAAGGGGGAAATAATTTTGTTTTTCCATCCGGTTTTACCAACGAACAGTCTGCGTGTAAGACAGTTCTTGGTCATATTTCACACACTTTTCTGGTAGATTAGAATTCCATTTGTTCTGAAGGTTCCAAATACATAAGTTTTAGAATCGATTTTGCCACGTTCCTTTTTCAAATCTAAGTTCTGGTAAGATAAAAGTATGTATTTTTCACACACACTGAAAACAGAAGTATGTCAGTGAAGAAGAAAAAAATTTTCATCCGAAATTCCGAGTGTTTCAACTTGTCTCAAATCCAAATCTTTTCGTGGATCGATGTGGTTGAAATTCTGAAAAGTTGTTTTGATTGTCAAGGAATCAAATGGAGGTGAATTTGTTGGTGTTTCAGAGAAACAATTTCAAGCCATGATGTGGGGAAAATGTACCAGGGAAATGAAAAGTTTGCTTAAAATTATTGTGTATATTTGAAGAAAATATGAGTGTTTGCATGTAATTTTGTAATAAAAATTATTTTCCATTACTTAGATCAATTTAACTAATTCCAATTTAATTTGAAAATTGTATAAAATTGGATTTATTGAACAGTTTACATAAGAAATAAATGCATTTTCATAAAGCTACTGATTTAAAGAAATTACGAATTGTTCACTGTAATTTAAATAAATTTTGAAACTATAAAAAAAATTGAAAATTTTTAATGTAATTTATGGGAAATCTTAAAATTATATAAACCCAATAATGTTTTAAAACATTTATTATTTCCATGTAGTTTTTTTCGTATTAACTCATCTATTATTTTATCTGAACTTTTTCTTTTATTTTGATATCAATAAATGACAAATGCAATGAGATGAATGCATCATGTTTTATCAATTCTAATTCAAGGATTAAGCCTTTGTTTGTATTATTTATTTAAACGACAAACACTATAATGTTTTAGGAAATAAATTCCAAAATTTATCTCTAAATTTTGAGAAGTATACAAGATTTCCAAAAGATTATAGTTGAAATGTGTGGAAGCCAGTAGAGACGTAATTCTACGTATGTCTTATTAATCTATCATGACAGTAACAGCAGTGGTTTAGAAGTGAGTTTATTCATGTCTTACGACAACAGAAGAATAAATTTTAAGAAAAAAAACGCCGATAATTATTTCAATGGGTTGTAACTCTGAAACTAATGTGTTTTTTTTTCAAAAATCATAGTTGCGCCTCTGTACTGAGATCTGAGCTATATACCGGCAAAATAGTATTATAATAGAAGCACTTTTCACAAAAGGAGAACATTTTGAAAAAAAAGGTTATTCTAAGTTAATTTTTTGCCGAAATAATGTATCTAAATATTTTTTTTTGTCAAAATGTCTTTAAAACCATTTTATACATGTATTCTAATCTAAGTGACACTAAATATTATGAAAAATATTCAGTTATACGCTTTTTTAATATCATGGTTCTGAACGTAGTCGGACACCTTAAACCAGGGGTACTCAACCTTTTTTACTGCCGGGCCCCATACATATGTTATTTATTTCACGCGGGCCGCTACACCTGGATAAATGAGGGGAGGGGGGTGCTTTAAGACCAAGATAACAAAGAAAATTTAAAATGTAGAAAATTGATCAAAAAATTAAAACTATTTTGCTTTTCATAATTTTTATTTATTTATTTTTTATTTCTGACACTGATTTCTTTCTAAATTAGAAGCATTTGAGAATCACTCCTTCACAATTTCCGCATCAGTAAACGGCTTACCAACGGTGATTACCAAAAATGTAACAAATTTCATAGGGTGCCTTTGTTACTACAGTAGCCTTATTACTGACTAAACACTTTTTTGCTGTTGCAAAGATTATTCATGAAAGCCTCTTGAAAGATATCACCTCTTGAAAGAGATATTTGAGAAAAAGTGTCATATTGAACGCGTGCGATTCCTGTTTTTTGGTATTTTTTCAACACTTTCGTGATAAATCAAACAATTACTGATCCCTACTCGTTTTTTACTACAGAATAGTAAACTTTCCAATCGTCTTGAAACAGCCTATCTTCTTCGAATATTTTTCGCTTACAAAATACGAAAGATATTTAAAAATTAGTTTCACTCATAAAATAATCGCTACTCCACTATTGTCCATTATCCCGAATCAGAAAAAAATATCAATTCTCACCCATACGACATCGGCAGCAAAAATAAAAAAAAAATGATATAGATATATATAATTTTTTAACAAAGAATGTCCCACCAAATTTTTCGTTCGTGTGGTGTGGTAGTTAGGAGAGAGGAGTGCCAGCTCAGGTGTCGTCCACGTCACTTGACCATGGTTCAAAATTACGTGGTCCGTCGCCAAAAGCCCTCGTGCAGCTGAACAGTGCGACGTTAA
This sequence comes from Trichonephila clavipes, assembly GCA_019973935.1. Lineage (NCBI taxonomy): Eukaryota > Metazoa > Arthropoda > Arachnida > Araneae > Nephilidae > Trichonephila > Trichonephila clavipes. The sequence goes on from BMAU01011021.1 coordinate 228,938, forward strand.
TATTCAATCACTCAAAACCCATCAAATTTTTATAAGTAAATGAATTTTTCAAAATGACCGGGCCACTTAAAAAGGCCCAGTGGACTTCAGGTTGAGTACCGCTGCCTTAAATCAAGTAAGAAGATAAGATTTAAGGAAAAATACGTATAACCAACATCTCATTGATTAGTTCAATATATATATATATATATATATATATATATATATATATATATATATATATATATAATTGATTTTCCAATACATTTAGCTTCTCTGGAGTTCAGTTGTTTCTTTTTTATGGATTTACACCATACATCACTCATTCCTATTATTCTTTTTAAGCATCAATTCTTATCGATAAAGCATATAAGAGATTTTCAAGACGCTTATCGGTTTATAAGGAATTATCGTGCTTATTACGTAGTTTACTCTGTATATTATTGTATTACATTGTATTTATTATATTGTAGCCATCCTACTAGAAACAACGGGAAATTGCTATTGGAGTATTTCTTTGTGCAAGCTAGAATTTTATATCGTTTTTTTTATTTTTAATATAAAATGAAATTACTCCATAGTCATTTTAATTATCGAATTAAATGTTCTCAATGTAAACAAACACATCAAATAATAATAATTATTTAAAAAAAAGTCCGAAAATTTCTTCTTATTTTAAAAAAAATTAATGATCGAATTTCTTCAAGAATATTTTAATAAAACTTATTTTAATAATACGCTTAAATTTTTATTATTAAAAAAATGAATCTCATTTATTTATTTATTTTTGAGAACATATAGTTCTTAAGGGGACTTGGTACCCTAAAAATCACAAACCTATCGTTTTTTTTTATTTTCATTTAATCTTATTCTTTGCATTATTATCTTTCGATTGATATATCACTTGTGCATGTCGGGAAGTTAGAAGTTGAATAAAACTTCATTTGAAAACAAATTAGGCAATTCAGCCACACCCCCTTTTTAGAAAAAAAGCTAAAAAATGAGTTATTATAAAAAAAATCTATTTTATAAATAGAAATAATAACTATAAAAAACAATGTGTTGTATTAAAAGCAGAATATTTCCGAGGCAATACAATAATGTAATTTTTCTTCCTTGTGAAATGTGTGCATGTAAAATTTTTAAATTAAGGCATTTTATATTAATAATTTTATATAATTTCAGTTCCCATTCCTGATATATTTTTCATACAAACGTAATACTTTAATATTATAAGAAGAAAAACAGCTAAAATTTCTGTCGTGACAGAAAAAATTTTTTTTAAAAGTTTTTCTTAAGTTTTCTTGTGCAATTCGTACTCTCTAAAAGTTGATCATTTATAAAAATGTGTGGGTTGAAAACATATGAAAATGCAATTATTTTAAAGAAAAACGTATAAGTAATATCTTAAAGTGGTATTTTAAGTTTAATTAAGCAAATAATAATTATTTTTTCAGAATTATAAACTTTAAAGTGGTTTTTCTCAGTTTGTGTTTTCCGAAATCTTAGTGCATTCAAAATGCTACTCCTTCGACAATTATTTACCAATCACTTCCATTTTTTTCTTGCGTGTTGGAAATGAAGCATGTAATAAATTTAGGGATCCGTTTTGCTATAAACTGAATACTTTTTTTTAAAAAAAAATAAATTGTAAGACATGTGGGCTTTTTCGTTGATTTTTAACCTGTATATCAACATTTTATTTTTTTCTCGAAAACGAATGAAGTTATTCTAAAATAAATCCCTAAAGTTGTTAAGAACATCCATAAGAATATTATAAAAAAATTTCAGGTCAAAAAATTAATTTTTACAAAAGGAGTAGGATTTTAAAATTTTCCCAATTTTCTTCAAAAAATTTAAATTTTTAAAATTGTGTGAATAATATATGAAAATTTTCATCTGGTAACATTTTCTTGAATAGAAACATTGTATAAAATGTTAAAATATAATTTTTAAATTCGTAAATAAAGAAGTTTGATCAAAGGGTGCCAAGTCCCCTTAAGAATGGTTAAGCTACGAAGTAAATCCAGTTTTTTCCAGTTAGGTAGTAGTAATTTTATTCCGTTTTCTTTTTTCGATTGGCATTTCCTTAATTCTACAAATTTTTTATAGGTCTTCATTTATTATGATGCTGCTATGAATTTGGATCTCACCATCCCTTGCTGTTGTTATTATGTTGTCCTTTCCGAGGGAAGGAAAGAAAGTTGCCAGAGCCGAAAATAGGTTGGACTTCTAAATGTACGCCTGTCGTTGGCCGTAGCTTTAAGCACCATACAGGTTACAGTAAGATTGAGCTCGGTTATTCCTCTATTTGGACAGCGAACACCCTGGAGGAGTCAAGGCTTTCCCCCCTTTAAGAGCCTATCATCCTTTAATGCTTTATTTTTGTCAAGAAGTTTGTACTGTTTGGCATTTTTTTATTAGAATATATGACAAAGGCCAAAAAAACAATCAATTTGCTAACAAAACTAGCTTTTTTCATGATTTAAAGCAATCATTAAGAGTGCATCATGTTATTCAATAAAATATGTTAAATGCTTTTCCCATTCGGATATTGTCTAGTACTTCCTTAATAAATTACAGTATATTATAAGTGTTAATGAAAGTATATTCATATTTATTGTTAACAGCAATTTATCTTCCATCTTGATGAAAAAAATTCATAATTATAAATATTCATAATCTTTAGTAAATTAGTTCCCATCGCAACTGAAACGATTTCAAAATAAATTAATTCAATTATTATCAGTGTACTTTACTTTATTTTTTTTCGTTCTTTTTCATATTAAAAATAGTAACTTAGAAAAATATGCGAAAGTTAATTTATTCAAATTGAGATTTATCCCTCCGTTCTTAGAGTTTTTTTCAACAAACAAAAGAATAGTTTTTACACTATTAAATTATTTCAAATTTATATCTACATTAGTTAAAACAATTTTTTACCCTTGTTAAGTATTTAAAAAATGTTGATAGATTTAAAAAATTCCAATAATAATTTTATCATAAAGAAAAATTGGTTTGTTTTTCAATTACGTATTATAAAAAGTATGAACGCAACTCGCATACATATTTATCCTTAACGATTTTGTAATTTTGTTAAAATTATATAAGAAAATATTTCGGTGAAAAAATTTGTAATTACAACCAAGTAAAACTTTAAAATTTTTCATCTCTACAAAACGTCATGAATCATGAAAGTTATATTAAAATACTCTAAAAAATTTAAAAATAGCTTACTTTTTAATTAAAAATAACACCTTTTATTTTCATTCAATCGTATACAGAACAGTTTTGCAGAATACTTCTAATTTAATTTCCAATTGAAGTTTTTTTCTCACCTTCTCTTTCGTATTAGCTTTAATGCATGAAGATATCTTGTGAAATAAAGTAAAATGCTTTCAATGAATTCTTAAAATTGAATTGAGAATATACACACAAAAACTCCATTTATGGCATTTATTCAACTTTTCAAGTTTTCGTTGAACAACACTAAAGAAATAATTGAAATAGGAAGAATTTCAGCATTCTTTCAAATGTTATTGTTTGAAAAATACAGAACATAACTTTTGAAAAGAACAACACAATCAAAGGAAACTGTAATTTATTTGACGAGAGATAAAAGTTAACGACGCCATTTATTTTCTTTCCGATTCATCGAATACAGAGCTACATATCTGCATTTAGGATTTTGTGAGACTAAGTTAATAATTCCTGTCACAATATATTCATGATTCAGTATTTTAGAGTCTATTTCCAGGGTAGTTGATCGCAAATAACTTCCTCATTTGAATATATCATCTTTATCTTGATTAAATGTTTTTAACTATCGTACCCTATAATATCGGAAATATGAGGACCTTAACTATGATTAAGTATCTCTACTGACTATTTATGACGCTTTTCCTTTTCTTTTTTTTTTACTTTTTACTTTATGGATTTGATAAGTCGTAAGGAAACTAAAAATTCATAAAACACATTTTTACGGTTAGAAGTAAAACATAAATTCCCTAAACTGTTACATTTAAGATTTTATTTGGATAAATTATTTTTGAAAAAAAAAATGTTAAAAACCGTATACGTAAAAGAACACATTAAAAAACTTAAATTTTACTGAAAGCATGTTTTTATTAAGGATGTGGGGGTGAATTTGAAATTGAATTAATATTAATTAAACTTTTAGTTTAAAGCAACGCTTCTTTAAACTACAGGTCGCGTGTTTTGCAGCTAGGGTTCCTAAATATTTTAGGATTTTTAATATATATATATATATATATATATATATTGTACAACATAACTTTGTCGCCATTATTAACAATAATTTAATTGTTTATTTAGGTTCTAGTTGGAGTATTGATAAAAATGCAAAGAATATTGGCAAAATACTTCGTCTGACGGTGTCGAATTTTGTTCCAAAATTTAATATTATCATTAAAAATAATCAAGCACAGTTTTGCTATTGATAGACAAATCTTGCACATACCATTATTAATAAAAGGTGATGATCTCAGAACTGGACTCAAAATGACGGCACTTAATAAACGGATTACAGTTTATGAATTATTTACTGTGTAATTATTCATATAAACTATAATCTATAAATCATATATATATATAATATATATATATATATATATATATATATATATATATATATATATATATATATGTACATAATTTTAATTGAATAAGCAGAGATATATGTATAGATATATATTTACATATATATATTTTGTTAATAAAAGTTTTTTCGCTACATTCAAAGAAAATCTTATTTTGGATGTCTATTGCTACAAAACAATAATAAATTACAAATAAAATACATGTAGAAGTACCTAGACGTGTGTGAGCACAATGCTTATGTGGTTGCATAAAATTTTTGTGCAAGAAATGGGATCGCCATCCCATCGAAAGTTTTATAACCCATGCTTCAAAATAACATGATGGCTATTAGCAAAACGCCTTGCAATTCTGAATTAGCAAAATAACAAGATCTTTTTAATAAATTTTGAAAACTCAAGGAAATGTGTTGCCATTTTTAGAACTAATTTTAGCATATACTTATGTGTTGAAAAATCCCTATTTTTTTAAATAAACCGTATTATTAATATTTATTATCAAATAATTTTTAACAAACGAATATATCGAGATAAAAAGTGTTGTTAGACAAGCATTTCAAAAGCATCTTCATGGAGAATTTGAAAGCGATTTTTATTCATAAGACAAATTCAATTTTACTAAAAAACAATTAACAAACTATTTTCTGGAATTTCTTAATAACAACTCCCTTATCTAACGTAAAAATAATAGGAATTTAAGTTAACCTATAATTTTTTAAAAATTTGTATGTCCATTCAGTTGTTTCGTTTAATTATTTTATACTTAACGATGACAGCATAATAATGATATGAAATGTATTGCTCTAAAATTATGCTTTACAACATACTATATTTTGTATAAGTAATCATTCAATTAACTTTTATTATTCTTAATGAATAGTTTGAAATTTTAAGAGCCAAAAATATAACTAAACAGTGTAGCTCTACAGTTTTTATAAGCACAAATCTAGCATTATTGAAAAAAATATAATTTTTATTTGCTCCGACTAAAAATGTCTATAGAGTTATAGTTTACTATCAATTATTAATTATCGATTTTTACATTATTAATAAATATACGTTTAAGGCAATGACCAAAAAATTGTTCAGTTAAAGGGGAGGACTTCATTTTACGGCATAATCTTCAGATTCATTATACTAAAATTATTAATTTTTCACTATATTGTTGTAGTACTCACTAACACAACAAACAATTACAGTAACCGTAACAACAACAATTTCATAATAATCTATATGATATTACCTTAATAATTTAAAATATATTTATTATTGTATTTTGTTACTTCCTAAACGGATTCTATGACAGAATTGGTATTTAGAAGAGGCATTCGCTGCGTTTTTTCTGAAAAGAGTATTTTTCTACTTTCTAACCATCTAGATTGTTGTAAATATTACCACTTGGAAATGCTGCGCTAGAAGAAATTTTTTCGTTAAATACTGGGGTGTAAAAGTTAGGTAATAAACATATATATATGTTCTTATTTTCGTTTTTTTTTAATTTTTATTTTACAAATGTCACACACTACAACATCACCTATGACATTAGTGCACGTGCTCTCCAATATTTTTCTACAGTTAAATAAAGCAGACACTAATTAACGCAGGGCACACGGCCAAATGTTCAGTGGTCATAGGCTGACCAGAGTCACAAAGAGCACAGTCCAGTGAGTCAGCGATACCAAATCTGCCGAGATGAGATCTCAGGCAGTCATGATCAGTCGAAAGTCTAAGTCTAAAATGAGCTACAGCAGCTTTTCTAGGAGCCCTAGAGAACCAAAAATGGTTCTTGTTCAAGATTGATCAGTTCTTGTCCTTCAACATCTCCGCAACTTCTATTTTAAAATCATGCTTAAAGGCCATATTAGAAAACAAAGTTAAGGAGTTTAAAGTTGAAATCCTCGTAGTTCTTTGGATCACAAGGGCTCCTTTCTTTGCAAAAAAATCAACAAGCTCACTCCGAGCAATATCACAGCGAGCCGGAATCCACGGAAAATCGATTTTTCGTGGAAAGTATTTTACGAACGATCTGCATTTTTAAATTCGTTAATAATTATAGAGGTAATTTTGAGATATATCATGTAATGCCGATTTAGAGTCGTAAAATATTACAACCCTGTTAAATTCGGAGTTTCTTAGTGATAGTTGCTCTACCGCTACTGCAATAGCTTCAACCTGGCCATCGAAGCCAGAAGTAAAAATATCTAGTGGTAGGTAAAAGCTAAACAATGCACAGAAGATACCAGCTTCAGCACTTTAAATCCATTTAGATAGGAGCCATTAGTAAAAACATGTAGCCATCCACTTGTAAGGAATTGATTGTAAATAGTTTCGAAAGCTATAGCTTTCATTTCTCCTGGAGAAATTTCTCTCTTTGATACCTTCACATGAAGTTCAAGATTTAGATCAAGATGAATATAACCCAAAGGGAACAATGGTAGTGGCAAAATAGAAGTCTCTTGACAAATCTTCAAAGAACAAGCAACCTTAATGGCTCTCCTGAGTATTTAAATTTCTAGTTCTATTCAGCTCATAATTTCTCCAGAAAGGATTATTAGGCAAACTTTTAACTTTTTTGAAATAATACTACTGCCTTTATCTGGATGAATTTATAGAAGGGTTCCATGTTGGTCAAGGACTGCATAGAGAAGACTGGAGTAGATTTGGCAGCAACAGTTATGATACGCAGAGCTTGATTCTGAAATACCTCAATGCATTGGATGGTGTGTTTGGGAACAGTATGAGGATTTCATTACAGTAACTAATAACTGGTTGTATAAACTTTACATATGTAAACTTTTGCATCCCCAACACGAGCCAGCCAAATGCTTTAAAATGCAGTCTCTGTGTTCTGCCTTTTTCTTCAATAGTTCTGTATTTTTTCTCTAGTTCAGGATGGAGTCCAGAATACATCCAAGGCAGGTGGTAGAACTACTGATCTGCAAAACCTCTCCCTGGAACTTAAGATTGAGGGTAAAAGTCTACCTACTTAACGTAAAATATTGGGTCCCATTTTAAAAGTTTAAAATTTTCAAAGTTACTGAGCTGTGTTTCACAAAAATTACTAAACATGGCAAAACATGACTATACCTTTTTTTTAATCATCTAACCAAATTCAACTTCTTGTTTTATTTTATACAGATTAAGAAAACTGACAAAAAGGTTTTTCAAAATACTCTGTTGCCACTTTTTTGTGTATTTCTAAAGACACGATTATTCTTGAAACTTATGCAAACAATGACACAAATGTAATGCATGGGTTATAAGTTGCGATGGACATCAGTTGGGAGATTGGAGACCAAACACAAGCCAAAAAAAATAAAAAAACAGGACAGCCCAATGTGTCCAGAAATTTGTTTTCCAGATTATAGAAAAAATTCTAGAAGAGTGAATAATTATATAAAGGACCAGTAACAGGCTGTTCAGCAACAAGCTACAAGGCAGGATGAATTGGCTTTAACCACAAGGTATAATAGAGAAAAAGTAGTTTTTAAAGTCTCAAATAAGGTATCCATCACTTCTGGCACCTCAGTGTTCAGCTATATTGTTTATCGAAGGTATAATAAGGCAGGTATTTATACCAGGATACGATGGTCTACATCTCCCTAAAACCAGATTACAGAGAGCCCACCCGAGACAAGGCGAATATAACACCATTCTTGTATACGGGAGCAGTGGGCTTGTATTATCTTCTCTGATAAGACGGGATTTAGTCTTAACGCTGATTTTTGAAGTATTTACCTATCTAAGGAAATAGGGACCGGCTGTCATCCTCCAAAGTCATGCAAGTGGAAAATTGATCTGGGTCGGTGTGATGTTAAACTGGAAAAAAGAGCTATCCACATATCAAGGAGGCGCATTAATTGCTCTGAGTTATAAAGATGAGAACTTAGGTTCCTGTGTAATGCTTTTACCTGATGTTATGGCAAGCAGTTCATCTTTATGGGCAGTAACATTCGTTCACGCAGTGCTCAGCTAGTCAACAAATGTTTCGAGACAGATGATATTCAGTAGATAAAGTGTAGAGTTAGATAAAAATACATAGATCCTATGAAGAATATCTGAGATATATTTGGCATTGAAATCAGACTACGCCTGGGTCAAAATTTTAAGGTATCCGACAACGTACGGAACCGTGATTTTAAAAATGCGTATAAATGGACAACTTTCATGATATTTAGTGTCACTTACATTAGCATATATGTATAAATTGTTTTAAGGAAATTTTGACAAAAAAATATTTAAATACCATTTTTCGGTAAAAAATTAAATTAGAATAATATTTTTTTCAAAATGCTCTCCTTTCATAAAAAAAAATGCTTCTAAAATAATAATATTTCGCTTATATAAAGTAAAGATTTCTCCAGAGAGTCTGAACTAGGATTTTTGAAAAATTCAAAATTTTTTCAGAGTTACCACCAATTGAAAAAATTATCGGCGTTTTTTTCTTAAAATTTTTCCCCTCTGTTGTTGTAGAATGTGGATAAACCCACTTCTAAGTTATATATTTCAAAATTTTTTGTTGAACCTTTGTAAAGATGTCTGAGCTTTATACAGACAAAATATAATTATAATATAGGTATTTTTCCACAAAAGGAGAATATTTTGAAAATGGGTAATTCTATGTTCATTTTTTGTCAAAATATTGTACTTAAATAATTTTTTATTGCAATAATATTCTTAAAACAATTTTATTTACATTTTCTAACTTAAGTGACACTAAATATCATAAATAATATCCATTTAAACTTTTTTGAAAAATCACGGTTCCGAACGTAGTCGGATACCTTAATAGTTTATTTCTCAGATTTTAAAATGCTCAATTGAACTGAAATTTTCCGTACATTATTATTTTCATTGACAATAAATAAATTGTAATAAATAATAATTGTAAAAAATAAATAATTGTAATAAATAAAAAAAATTCATTTAAGGTAATTATTTAAAAAGACTCGGTACCCTTTGAGTAAATTTCTTTATTTACGTATTTAAAAATTATATTTTAGCATTTTATGCAATGTTTCTATTCAAGAAAATGATAGCAAATGAAAATTTTCATATATTATTCACACAATTTTAAAAATTTAAATTTTTTGAAGAAAATTGGAAAATTTTAAAAGCCTACACCTTTGTAAAAATTAATTTTTTGACCTGAATTTTTTTTATAATATTCTTATGGATATTCTAAACAACTTAAGGGGTCGATTTTAGAATAACTTTTTTCCTTTCCGAGAAAAAAAAATAAAATGTTGATATACAGGCTAAAAATCAACGAAAAAGCCAACATGTCTTACATTTTTTTTTTTTTAAAAAGTACTCAGTTTATAGCAAAACGGATCCCTTATTTTATTACATGCTTTATTTTTAACACGCAGGAAAAAAATGGAAGTGATTGGTAAATAATTGTCCAAGGAGTAGCATTTTAATGCACTAAGATTTCGGAAAACACAAACTGAGAAAAACCACCTTAAAGTTTATAATTCTGAAAAAAATAATTATTATATGCTTAATTAAACTTAAAATATCACTTGAAGATATTAGTTATACATTTTTCTTTAAAATAATTGCATTTTCATATTTTTTTCAAACCACACATTTTTATAAATGATCAACTTTTAGAGAGTACCAATTGCACAAAAAAATTCAAGAAAAACGTTGAAAAAAATTTTTTTTCTGTCACGACAGAAATTTTAGCTGTTTTTCTTTTTATAATATGAAAGTATTACCTTTGTATGAAAATATATCAGGAATAAGAACTGAAATTATATAAAATTATTAATATAAAATGCCTTAATTTAAAAATTTTACATGCACACATTTCACAAGGAAGAAAAATTACATTATTGTATCGCCTCGGAAATATTCTGCTTTATATATTTCACATTCTTTTTTAATGTTATTATTTCTCTTTATAAATTAATTTTTTTTTTATCAAAATGCTTTTTTTAGTTTTTTTTTTCTAAAAAGGGGGTGTGGCCTAATTGCCTAATTTGTTTTCAAATGAAGTTTTATTCAACTTTTAACTTTCCCACATGCACAAGTCATATATCAGTCTAAAGATAATAATTGAAATAATAAGATTAAATGGAAATAAAAAAAATGATAGGTCTGTGATTTTTGGGGTACCAAGTCTTCTTAAAGAATTAATTTTTACATTATTCGAATTGTTTACAGCATGAAATAGTTGAATATTAAAACTATATCAAATTAAACTATGTTCTCTCAAAATTAAATTATTAAAACTAATTGTTGAATGAATTGAACTGATTCAACGTTTCTATTTTTGCTCTTAAAATTTAAGGTATAAAAAACTATGTTACTCACAAAGTGTAAAATCTTAAAGAAAACCCAAATGTTTAATGAATTCGATTTTTACCAGTGTTATTTTATTGACATCGTTTTAGTAATACTTTTAAATATATTTACCTCCAACCTTTTGATATAAATAAACCTTTTTTTTATATCTGTAAAATGTATTTACTGTTTAACTATTGAACACAATTGTAGGTATTTGTTTTGTTATTGTTATTTTTATCACATAACCACTAAATTACATACTAACAGTTTGACTTTTTTATATTTCCAAAATGTAATCTGGTATAATGTATTTCATTAAATTCCTCCTTACTTTTGTTATCGAAAAATAAATGTTTACTTTCTGTGAACTAAGGGAGAAAAACATGAAATATGTTTCAATCTAAAAAAAGACTCATTTAGTATTTTCTCTTCAAATATATTTTTAAAAAAATTAAGGAATATTTTAAAACCCTTCATTGAGAATGGTAGTGGATCTCCTGTTTGTTTTAATAGTTTTAATTTCAAACTATTTCACACAGTCACACACATATTGGAAGAAAATAATATGAAAAACTTGAGAATGATAAAAAAGGCTTAGGTCTAAAATTTGCGGTGAAATAAAAGCAAAAACTCTTCCAGAAATAATTTATTTTGTCATTTTTACTCACTCTGTTATTTCAAGCGCAAAAACCAGCGAAATATTTCAAAAGTAATTCGTTTGCATTTTTTTCCCTTCCCGTTCCGTCGTTTGCACATTAGACGAATTTGGATAAAAATCCTCCTTTGTTTCATACCGCAAGAAATAGCGTGATCTGTATTTTTTATTTTAACATCCAATTTTCTGATTGCTGTATCTTACATTTTTCACAATTCTCTCCGCTTCGTGGTGCATGGATACAATAATATAGAACGAAAAAAAGAAGAAACAGTGCCTTATTTTATTTATTTTTTTAGTCTTAGAATCTTTTATATGAAAAAGAATCAGTCTCGCAAAAAAATTTGAAAAAATACGATTCCCTTATTCATTTATAGCACTTCACTTCAGCTTAGAATGTGAAAAAATAAAGTTGGAAAACTATTCCGGTATAACCAGAGCATCGTTTCAAAATTAATTTCATTCCATTTTTTTGTCTCACGAGACGGGTAAAAAGAAATACCAAGATTATAAAATAATAAAAGAAAATCAAAGAAAATGTGATTTTATCGCGTGGTTTATTTAACCGGAAGTAACATAGCATTCTCTTTTTAATGCGTCTCATGGCGATATGTAATTCGATTAAGAATTACAAGCTTGGAGTGTGGTAATTAGTTCCAGAATCGATAACTGGCAAATCAGCGTTTAAGTATTTTATCGAATCAGAAGCATCTGCGCATCTACTTTACCTGAATTTGCAAATTTCTTTTCAGCAGCTTTCCGGTTCTAGAATACAGAAGCACTGGAATCTAAAGGTGATAATAAATATAGTATAACCATTACTAAACATCTTCTATTTATTACTCTTAATAAGTATAATAAAAACTTGAATTTTCAAAGAAAACTTTTATTTCTTTTTTTCCCCCATTTAACTAACATTATATTTAACATTATTTGTAACAGCTTTACTTTTAGTTATAGGTTTCAAAATAACACACCACACAAGTATTGGATCGTTGGTGGCTTTGTAACGAGTTAGACCCAATACCTCTAAATACCCGCCGTGTAGAGCAGCGATGCACGCTAAATCTGTCGAGAGATGAAACGCGTCCTCTCGTTGGTTGTGGTGTGGTATTTAGGAGAGGGGTACCAGCTCAGGTGGTGTCCTCGTCACTTTACCATGGCTCAAAACTACATAGCCCGTCACCAAAAGCCCTCGTGTAGCTTAACAGTGCGACTTTAATATTCCCTCACTCACTCAAATGTAATTTATTTTAGTAATCATATACATTTTGTTTGTTTCTGTCTCTGTAACCAGTTAAAAACTGTTCATGTAAAAACATGGCTACATATAGTTTGATTTATAAGCACCCCAAAACTTCAGCATCAAAACATTACTTATTACTTACAGAAACATGAGGAAAAAAAAGTAACGATACAACCTGTAAAAAAACATTTCATAATATATGTTAAATTTTGTGTTGGAATAGATATTAAAATGCAAGATGAAATACAAGTGTAATAAAAATTTTAATATGACCAATGGATAATGAGATTAGAAAATAATTACAGATATAAAAATTTGTAATGAAAAGTATTTAAAATGTAACTAATAAATACTTTACAAGTAATTCGTTAATTTGAATTTTTTGTAACACGAATAATTGCAGTGGGTTTTTGGTATCTTAATCTTGAATTAATATTATTAACTTGAAAGAGAAATAAAATCAGGAAGCATGCGTGTGAACTTTCTTAAAATATATATAAATCAGTGTTTCTCAAACTGTGGGGCGCAAGCATATCGAAAATAAAAGATTTAAAAAAATTTATTTACTAGAATGAAATAAAACAAAATACTTTCTGACATAATAAAAAATATACACATTTACACACGGAAGTAATATATATATATATATATATATATATATATATATATATATATATTATCTGCGATTTTACATCATCAAAAATAAAAGTTTCTACCTCAAAACCTCATTTTTTAGCTATCTTTGATACTATAACCAAATAAAAAACGTTTTATTCGATTTGCTGTAATCCCTTGATGAGAGATTTTTTTATTATATTTTCTTTTCAAAGCGAAAATGCTACTCTTTCAGAGGAAAGACAAAACCCAGACCCATAATCAAAAAACATTTTTGGAAGATAAAAAGTTCATGACTGTTATATATTATTGCCATCAGCTGTAGGCAGCAGAATGTATTTGCTGCGGTTTGACCTTCGAGCTTGCTTGTACGGTTAGTTACGTCCCTGCTCTTATGCATTTGTTTTTTCATTTAGGGAAGTTTGAAGGATTACTAAGCCAAGCATAATGAAAAAAGTTTTACATAATTTTTTTAGAACATCCATATTGTAATAAATACACTTTTAATCCGGGAGGAGGTCACGCCTAGCACAGTGTGCACGAAATCGGTAATTCTGGCAAAACTGTTTAATTGTTACCAATGGCCCTGACACTATCCTCCTGTTTGACAATCTTAACGTGAACTAAAATGTATTTGTCACATTTCTCCCTCTTTTTTGGGAGTGACAGTCGTTTTTTTACGATCTTAAGGTACTTGTTTTGTCTGAGTTCCCGGTGTGATAACTTTTTTTCCGAAATATTTTCTGTGTCCTTGAAGGTGAGTATATTTTCTCTTAATTAAATTATTCACTGGAATTACGATTTTTATTGTGTACTATAAAAATAATTATAAATGAAGGATTGGGGTGACTCATACAATAACCCCGCTCGACCATTAGTATCGAGTGCGCTCCTGCTCCAGGGTTAAAACAAGTTGAAGTCTTTTTGCTTTAAATATTAAAAATAATACAATTATTCTTCATCAGAATTTTTTTTATTGTTCATTATTCAACATCAATTCTAAATGCTAATTTTTTGAGGCTTAAAATTACAGTTCGCTTAAAACTAATTATAATTTGAGTAATCAGTTTAATAAAAAATAATTTTACATTTTTGTAAACATTGCCGCACACTTGGCTTTACTCTCTTTACAATTAAGCGATTTTATATCAATAATGTTTTATTTTCTTTTTAATGAACTTGTGCAAAGAGCGGGCACTACAGCCGGTTTAGTAAGTATTAGTGACTTCCAGCCGGTTTAGTAAGTATTAGTGGCTTGTCTTACAGAGCGAAGTTTTTCAAAGGAATGCTTATGATTAGAAATTGAACCTCTGAATTATTTTTCTACATTTAGCTGATATCTATATTTTGTCTTCTAAGCAACCACCGCATTTTGCAATATGTTCCAATTTAAAAATTAGAGAAAGGAAAAATAACATAATAATTATCCTATTACTTAATTTTTTTTGCTTAAGAGTACCATATACAAAATTTAATACTTATGTCATGAATTTGTACGGTTTATAATAAAGATCGTTGCTTTAGCGTCAAAGTGCATTATTATTGCATTCAGTACATTATTGATGTATAAGGGGGGCGCGTGATAAAAATTGTGATTGAAAAGGGGGGCGCCAGTATTGAAAGTTTGAGAAGCCCTGATATAAATCTTTATGTACCAAATTACATATTGTTATCTCCGAATAATCTTTTAAAATAATTTAAATATTAAGCCCTGCTGAAAGTATAGGCAGCTCTACTTCGTATTGGTAACCATGAAAAATATTATCTATTATTGTACAAACATCTGTATTTCCATTCGTTATCAAATCCATTAATGATTTTATTTATCTACAACTTACGTAACAGAAACCGATTGTAATAAATAACTAGAAAGTTGTGGCATGTATTTACTTAAAACAGTTTACGCCGTCAGCATAGCAAATAATATCGATAAAATGAATAAATTTAATCGTATACGTATATTGACAAAACAAACAGTTATAAATGCAATACTATTGGAAATACATACGCAAATATTGTATTTAATTTATCATTTACAGTATCAATAATACTAAATGAAATTCAGCTACAATGCTGCTCCAAATAATAATTTAGAAAATTCGAAAATCTTTAGAACTATTCGTAGTATAATATTTGCAGTATAATTTTCGTATATTTATATTATTAAACCCATACAAATTTTGCATTGAAACGTTAAGTAGCAATCCATTTTGAAAATAATATCCAGGTATTTAATATTAATTCGTCATTTATTTATATAACTTACATTTTATATTTTTAAAAATCAAACAAATACAGCTATACAAAACCTACCTCCCCGTTATCTACTTGCAACCTTTAATTTTCAGTTCTGAAATTCTCATTAATATAACATATCTTTTAATAGTCGATAAAATATTGAAATTACAAGAGAGTAGATATTTTTACACTTATACATATCTACATATAAATGATAAAAACGGTATGTGTGTGTAAGTAGATAACTGATTTGTGTGTAAAATAAATGGCTATATATTTTATTTATCAAAGCGAATGAAATCAATGAAAGGCAAAAGTTCTATTATTTTATAAATATTTACGTTTGAAATTTATTTTATATAGCTATTTATTATTTTAGCATTTAAAATCAATATCTAAGATAATTTCCAACGCGTGCGTGTTTATCACGCCTCTGGATAATTTTGTACAAACTTCAACGAAAAATTATTCGTTTATGTATTACACTCAATGAGAAAAATAAAGAAAAAAAATTTCTTAACCATCTTTAAAGAAAATTACTGAACGACGGGTAAAATTAAAGCTTAAAATTAAAAACAAGCAAAAGTTAAATTTTTCTTTTTAATTTAAGTTTAAAAAATTAATAACCAATATCATTTGAATTTTAAACTGAGGTGTAGCGAAACTTCAAATAACTTGAGGATGCCAAACTCAAATGCAGGAGACTGCTGGAAAACTTGCATTACCCAGCGTTATGCATAGTAAAAAAAATATATGTAAATGCTATCGGGAAAATACATTGACACGTCGTTAATTATATCAGTAATCCTGTGCATAACACAATGTACTAAATATATTACGGAGAAATACTTTTAACGCAAAAATGCTTAAGACAAAATATGAGTTATCTCGAAAAAATACAACGTTTTCGACCAACTACTATGCATCGCCATGAATTTTTTTCTCGAAAAACCCGAAACAAAAATCACTTAAAACGAAAAGATTTCCTTTTTTGGACTGAACAAAATACGGGGGAAAAAACCAGGGGGATTCGACTGTCCTATTGGGTTATTCATTACAGTAGATGATGATAATGTGATCCAATTATGCCATAAAAAGACATTTGGAAATTTATTCAAAGCTCAAAAAATACTATTTATACAAATTCCGGCTACGAAAATGAATTGAATAATGTAGCTCTCTCTCTCTCTCTCTCTCTCTCTCTCTGTTTCTACATCATCCGAAATAAGGAACATTATGAAATGTATGCGTAGTTATGTAGACACACATTCCAAACGAGAAATGAATAAAAAAATGAATGATATCGAACAATTAGTTGACGATTTGATGCTAAAAAATAATGCAAAGAAAAATATCAGATTATTTTCCAAAATTTCAATATATGTTCCGTTTTTAAAATTTGGAAAATTCTGTTTACATTTCTTTAAATTCTTTTGAATGTTTTTGTTTCATTTATTTTTATGAAATGTATGCATATATATATATAGATATATATGTGTGTAAATAAAAAATAAACTTAACTTTTTTGATAAAAAAGTGTTTCTTGCAATATCCTTTAACCAGAAAAAATATTTCAGTCACTTCAGTTTCGTACTAAGCGATTTTCACTGTATGAGATATTGATTAATAATAAATAATATAATAGTGATATTATCTCATATATATATATATATATATATATATATATATATATATGAGCATACTTCATCGTAGCATGCTATGAATTTTCAAATAAATAGCGATGTACTATTAAAAGTTTATATGGTTGACATAATAATTTATGATGGCCATAATAAATGAAAACGTTGTAAGAAAATCAACCTGAATTGATAAAACTATTGCTCTTGCAGAATTTATGAAGAGAATGTATGCTCAAGAACCATGCGTATCAAATTCACTTGCTTTACTCAAAGCCTAACTGAGATTTATTCTAGGAATGGAACATATAACCCTAGGGAAATTTTGAAAGAGTATTCTTTTTTATTAGATGAGACTTCGCAAGTATAGAGAAATATCCTCTGGACAGAATGCTGTGGATCTGACACATTCAGAAAAATAACATCTGTCGCCATTTTTTGCTGTTTTGGTGAATTCCCTTTACTTTATGAGAACATTTTTTTTTATTTTGTAGAATTTCTCTTCATGTTGGAATGCCAGTCTCTATTCACTAATAATGAACACTGCTCACTTTTTCTCCGTTCAATGAGATTTGTCCGGATTCAAGAGATTCATTCGTCCACATTGATTCCGGAAATTGTGTTTTTTTGGGGATGGCGTAAATCATAGTCAACCTCAGCAGTTCAAAAAGCATTCCTTTGTTATTTATTTGGAACGCGCATTCATAAAAATAGCTAGAATGCTTAGATACATTTCTTTTGTGCTAAGTAATTCACAAAGCGAACAAAACATCTAATTTATATAAGTGCGTATACAGACATACATTTATATGCAGATAGATAGAAAAATTTATTTAATACGAGGCAAATACTAACTATACCTTTCTCTCTTACGTTTTACATTAAATGACTGAATGTGTTCAATATGTTCGGTAAGTAATGTAGAAAAATTAACAAGTGTTAACTGGTAACGCTAATGCATAATCTAATTTTTCTTTGTTACTTAGATTTAAAACAGGAAATGTTTATTTTTAAATTATTACTTTATTGTAGGTTTAACATTTCATATTTCCCGAGAGCAATTGCAAAATTTTGACTATTGCGGAATTAATTGCTTTTTATACTTTCAAAATTGTATTCCTTTTGTTTTGATAAAGCTATCTCTTTCATATTTTATAAAAATATTTTAGCCGTAGCGCTTTTCATATTAGGAATAAATATTTACACTTCGTATATTGTTAAAAATATCTGCTGTGATTTTAAAATACCTGGGAACAAACTTCAGGATATTTATTTTGTAGAAATCGGTATTCATTATTTTTTAAAATTTCAACCTTAGATTAGATTGTCCGCAGAATTGTATTTTTTCTTACCTACTTTCTGCAAGAAGCTTACTTCTGTGGAACTTCCAACGTTTTTATTATAATTTTTCTAATTTAAATTACATTGAAACAGGAAAATATCAATGTGATTTATGAGTTAGTAACTATAATTTCAGAGAATTTTCAAAGAATATATATGTACATGAAGCATTGATACCAATTCTTTTTTTAGATAATTGAATATATTGTGTTTTGCCTTGTCTCATTGTGCAAGGTATTTCCATAAACAACAAACCATTGTACAAGCGATTTACTTTCATACTATTATATTTTCTTTATATCTTATTAGTTCTTTTTAAAAAAAATAATTAGCAAGGCTTGCAAACTTGTAAATAATTTACTTGTTAATAATCAGAAAAAAATAGTAAAAATTAGAATGATCAGCATTATTCTGACTTCTGTATGTTTGAAATTATTGATACCAAATAATAAAACTAAAACATATGTTTTTTATTCAATATATTGAATTAAAAGATTAAACAGCAATAAATATTTTAAAAAATTAAAAACACGGATCATCAAACATCTAATAAAAAGCTATAATCGTAAATCAAATTTGCTAAATATGAGACCTTGTATTATGAATATATTCATTTAAGTTAAAATATATTTAAGTTTTTACTTCTCACAAAATACCATGTGAAAATAAGGGACATGTGCTTGCATCTTATTTTCAAATTTTTGCTTGTACAAAATTACCATCTCATTATTAAATTTTTAAACTTCAGAAGAAAGTATTTACTCTATTAATGTCACTTACCAATAAATCTGCCCTATCTAAGTGTGAAGAAGTCCCTATGTAGTAAAAAAAAACTGAAACAAGGATTAATACGGGATCAGTAATGGGCTCTAATAACTATCGTAATAGCTGCAGTCATGCATGACATACCGTCTCTTCAATTAGTTCGCCAAAGTTGGCGATAAAGCCATGTCGTATGAACAATTAGAGCCGTCAAGTCAGAAGAGAGGGCATTCATTATAACTGCCTACTTTTCTAACTGCACAAAGAGTTTTCGCCGTAATTCACCTTACTATCTAAATTATATGCCAGCAAAACAGGCTTATTTTTCTTAACTGGATTATGTTTACTTTCTCGTGCATGCTGAGGGATTAGGAAAACTGATTACTGAGGCATGTACCTATGCCCATTACAAAAAGATATTTTTGTGTCTTAGAGATAGATATGTTTCTAGTTTTATTTTTTGATAATTACAGAACGCTATATGATATAGCAGAGTCTGAATATTTAATCAACGACTATTTAGAGTATTCTGATTTACACTTTATGATACAACATTTTTTTTTGTGGAATAAGAGTACATGGAATGATTAATTATATCGCTTAAAATATACTTTTTGAACTTAATTATTATCTCATACGTAGGTTGGTGCTAAAAATTAAGATATTCTTCTTGTTTAGTTAATATTTAAAACTGCTAAACAGATTTTAATACAATCAGTAATACATACATTAATATAATCCCATTTTATAATTTTTCAAATGTTATAGCCCTGAACAATTGATTTAACTTCAGCTAAATAAATATAGGCAAACTTTGTCTTTTTTAATAAAAACAAAAATATCTTCCACTTACGTATTTATCGCAATTAAAGTTTTAAGAAACTGAGAAATGCAGAGGTGTTTAGTCATAGTTTTGAGGGTTTATTCTGAAAAGTATGGTAAAAAGGATTAAATTCAGTAAAATTGATGGTAGAAAGGAATTGTTATGCACATTATTTGATAACTTAAGTGACCTGCGAAATAAAAAGTTTCTTTTAAAAATAACGTCTTAGTGCTGCTTTAATAATTTAATTAACTATTATTATTTAATATTTTTAAGTTATGACTTAATAAATGTCTCAGATAGAGATTTCCAAAGTTTCCCTATTACATTCCACGGATGGAACGCTTTGCTAAACTTAAGAATGAAACACATTTCAAAATCCTCAAGTCATGTAAAATATAAGATGGAAGATATATCAGCATCACACAAAATGACTCTTCATTCAAAAGTGAATTGGTTATGATTAAAGGTATGTCATTGAATTCCAATATGAAAGCTGTTTTCTGTCCTTTAAATTAAAGTAATACTAAATGTAATTGTAGTAACTAAATTAATTTTGTATTCATTATTTCCTTAAATTTATTTCGTAATTAACTGTATATAGGTTAAAAATATTGACCCATTTTAAAATAACCTCTTTAATTGAATAAATGCAAATATATTATTTAAATACAGAATGCATTTAAAATATATTTTAAATCTATCTAACTTAAATCACTTAAGATAAAAAATAATTACTACTCATTAAGTTAATTCTGTATTTATAACTTAATATACCTTATTACGAAATCACTTGCATATACTGAGTGATCCAGAAGTCAGGGAAATATTTTTAAATAACTAATTGACGGCTTATCAAAGACAAAAACTGTAGTTTGCTCAAAACAAAAAATTAATAAGCTGTTTTTAGACTGTTTTTTTTTTTTTTTTTTTTTTTGACAAAATAAAAAAAAATTCCGATCTAATTCAGAATGATTTTTGGTTATGGGGATTCTTGAAGTCCGAAGTATATACCAATAATAGATTAAGGTCATGACTACATTGAAAAATGTTATCCAGGAACATATGTCTGCCACACTGCAACAAATGTTGCTTAATGGTGCGAATGGAGTTTGTCTTGTTTGACATACATATGTACTAAAGAATTAAGAACAACTATTAAATGTTATAGCTTCCTTTTAATAGGTTCCGGACTTGCTATTTTTACATCATTTGGTTGAAAGGTAAGAAAACTATTCAAACAATATTTTGTAAATTTTTCAGTCATAAGGAATAAGACTCTTTTTTTTATATACATTTTATGCGAACTGGAACTTGTTAACTTAATTCCATCGTGCCTTAGTCATTTTTTCTTGGTCTAACTCCTGGATTACTTAGTATATTAGAATTAATAATGCACTACAAAATATACTTATCATTCTTCAAATAAATGTATATACTTGTATATATATATATACATATAAAGGGTGTTTTTTGAGAAATATATAGAATTTTAAATTGCAATAAAACAACGATGTATTATTCGATTGAAATGAATTTTTTTATTCGAAATATAATCTTGTGGCATTACATTTTAAATATGATTTCTGGCATAGGACTGAAATGGCTGGCTCGGATGTAGTCCAATCTGGACGTCCAATTTTCGATGACTTTTTCCAACATTTGTGGCCGTATATCGGCAATAACACAGCGAATGTTGTCTTCCAAATGGTCAAGCGTTTGTGGCTTATCCGCATAGACCAATGACTTTACATAGACCCACAGAAAATAGTCTAGCGGTGTTAAATCACAAGATCTTGGAGGCCAATCCACATGTCCAAAACGTGAAATTAGGCGGTCACCAAACGTGTCTTTCAATAAATCGATTGTGGCACGAGCTATGTGACATGTTTCGACGTCTTGTTGGAACCACAGCTCCAGGACATCATCATTTTTAATTCTGGAATGAAAAAGTTAGTAATCATGGCTCTATACCGATCACCATTGACTGTTACGTTGTGGCCTTCATCGTTTTTGAAGAAGGATTCCACCAGCCCATAAAGCGCACCAAACAGTCAGTTTTTCTGGATGTAACGGTGTTTCTACATACAGTTATGGATTAGTTTCACTTCAAATGTGGCAGTTTTGTTAGTTGTCGTAGCCATTCAACTAAAAGTGCGCTTCATCTCTAAACAAAATTCGCTTATGAAAATCGGGAACAACGGCAATCTCGTTTTGGGCCCATTCGACGAATCTACGCCTTGCTTGATGATCGTTTTGATGGATTGCCAAACCAAACTGAGAATAAATCACTTGCAGCTGTTAAATCCGTCGCCATCTTGGAAAGTAATGCCACCTTAAACTTCTTTACCTGGAAAAAAAACATTCTTTATATATTTTCAAGAGACTGGAAATTTTCCTCGTGGGAATCCCCTTCAAGTGTATCTTTGCCGCTTGATTTTGATTAAAAAAATTATCAGAGCTACCAATATTGTAGACAATTGTGTAAAATTTGTGCAATTTGAGAAAATTTCCAATGAATTTTGATTGCATTGAAAGTTTGAAAAATAATTTACAGTTACTATGTACATAAATTTATTCAACACAGTTTCCTTAAAACATTTAGTTATGAGAGATAAACTTGAATGCGCCAGTGAACAGCTTTAGAAAAGACTTGAAAGTATTGAATTCTATCATTTTCAGCAAATTATTATTTTAGTTATACAATGTAAATTTTAATACACGTATTATGTATATATATACATACATACATATATATATATATATATATATATATATATATATATATATATATGCACAATTTTTTTTGTATAGAAATAAGTATGTACCCTCCCATTAAGAAGATATACAATGCGATCCATTGTGCAAAGGATAAAAATTAGAGATTAGGCGGGAAACTTGTACACATTTTATTTTAATTTTTACAGTCAATATTATATATATTGTTTATATTCTTAATTATATTCTTTTTTTCTATTTTTAAATATTTATTCGGAAATTCTTCTTTGCTTATTTTTGATATATATTATTCAACATGTTTGTTTGTGTTTTATGAATACACAAGTTTTCTAGTTCAATTATACAATCTTTGATGACAGTAATCTTAACTTTATTTTAGCGACTGGCAATTAGATCAGCTTCTTAGCCTATCTATGCTCGGTGTCACACTATTATGGTATGTGTGATATCGTCAAACAGTGACCATAGATTGTAGGTAGTTTTTGGAAGTTGTTTTTGAAAAAAAAAATTGTTTTTTTTTATCCTTAGAGCTAGGTACGAGTTATTCTCCATTCTTCTGGTTTATTTCGTTTGAGTAGACAATTTTCCTCTTAGACTGTGTTTTGAGGTCGAGTTCAATGATACAATTTCTTATGACAGCAATCTTAACTTTATTTTAGCGACTGGCAATTAGATCAGCTTTTTAGCCTATCTATGCTCGGTGTCACACTATTATGGTATGCGTGATATCGTCAAACAGTGACCATGGTTTGTAGGCAGTTTTTGGAAGTTGTTTTGGAAATTTTTTTTCCTGTTTTTTATCCTTTGTGATAGGTACGAGTTATTCTCCATTCTTCTTATTTACTTCGTTTGAGTAGAGAATTTTCTTTTTCGACTATTTTGAGGTACACAATTGTGTGTAATTTGCATATTTCACAATATGGATCACTATTATAGTCATCATTCTAATATGTTTTAGAATGATTTGGACAAAGAAGGCACTAGGTATGATTTGAATCATTCTTCATACCATACGGAGTGTATAAGACTCCTTTTTATAATTATAAATCCTATAGATCCAGAACATTCTGGAATTCCAACTATGTATATAACTATAATAATCTTAATAATGATCATGCTACAAATAAATAGGTTACTAAAGAGAAATTGCAATATGGTTTAACTTCTCACAAGTATTTTAATAAATATTTTAAATTCACCAACTCTAATAATAATTTTCCTACAGATGGTTATCAATATACCACTAATATTCATTTTCGCTACAATAAATGTAAAGATAAAAGATGTAAAACATGCCCCATGATCAATTATAAACAATTAGATATCAACTTCAACTTTATATTTTGTAAGTATTTTAATTGTATTTATATGTTGAGTTGTAAAAAATGTAATTATAAATATATTGGTCAGACTTCCACACACTTAAATATTAGAATTAATCTTCACAGATCTCATACTAAACATTAAATTAATAAATATAATAACAATAATATTGAAATTAGACACTTTCACCTGCAAGGTTTTGATAATATAGACATTTCCATTCTTAGAATAGTTCCCTTTTTAAAAGATAGTTATGGTGGGAAAACCATTTTATTCATTTCTATAATACAGCGTATCCACACGGACTGAACACACATTATATAATGGCAAAAATGTTCTGCAATGCATGCAGCAAATAGATAACAAAGAATTTTTTTATAATTGTAACAGTAATAATAATATTAATAAAATAACCAAGACAGTAAAAGAGGTAAAAGGAATAAAAGAAATAGTAGAGATTCCAAGGATATTACAGCTAAAATCAATAAAATATGTAGTGATTTTGAAAAAGCTTATAATATTAATCAAATAAAAAATTTCATGTTTGGTTTGAGCAAACAGGAAATCAAACTTATTAACGATATACTTAGTTATGATAATTTTAAAGACTGTCAAGCCTTACATGTTATGGATGATTTTTGTAATTTCTTAATTAGTAAGTATAATATATCAATAAATGATAATGTTTTAAATTCTACAACTGAATACTGTAACATCCTTTTCATGAATAAATCCTATAATCACGTAAACTTTACTGATGTGTTTGAGAAATATATTCCTTATTTCCCTGTTAAAAACATTAAAATTAAAAAGACTTTTAAATATAATAAGAAAATTGGCAGATCCATCTTTAACTGCAGTTCTTTTGATTTGCAAAATAATATTAATATTGTTTGTAATTGTCATAATTATGTAGAATTCATTGATGAACATCAGAAACATGTCATATCTGGTAATTTAAATATTATTAAAGATAAAACTCTTACAGAAATAATGGTTAAGGGTACATGCTTTAGATTAATGCGCTCTAATAATAATAAAGCTATTAAAGCACAAGTTTCTAAAGATATTTATAACTTCATTACAAAAATGGCAATTAAATACAACTTTCCTCTCGAAGCTTTTAATGAGTTTAAATACAAAGTTTTATGTGAATTACTTAAGCTGAACTATAAAACCGATAAAAATATTACGTACAAAGATATAAAACACCAAATATCAAATCTTCAGAAATATTTCATTATTGTTTATGTAGATAAAGTTCCGGGTAACTATGCAATCATTTGCAAATGGTTTTATAACTTTATACTTGACAGTTTCAAAACAATACCGCGTTTATTAAATCTAGTAGCAGCAGTAGAGAAATCATTAGCCGTAATTCAGCTTTTTATAAAAAACTAGATTTATATACAAAAAATATCAATTTTCCTTCTATTTTTCTAACACCAAAATTTCATAAGAGTCCAATTAAATTTAGAACTATTACTAATGGATTTAATACCTATATTACACAACCAGGCAAGGTGTTGCAAAAAGTTATACAATACACTCTAGACAATATCTCAAACTTCATTATTGTAAAAAAACAGTAAAGATATCGTTGAGAACATGCAAGGCAAGTGTATTAAATCTTTGCATAGCTATGATATAGAGGATATGATTGATATAGAGGATATGATTTTAGTACTTAGAAATGTCTATATTAAATATTCATTAAATAATTTGATAAATTATGATAAATTTAATACTATTATACAATTTGTTTTGAAATAAAACAACATATTTCACATAATAACTATTATTATCAACAAATAAATGGTCTGCCACAAGGTGGCCAAGCAAGTAATAGTCTGGCTAATATTTATTTACGCTATTACGAGAATGAAAAAAATTGATACAGACTCTTGTTACTTTTTCAGATACACCGATGGTTTAATTATTTTCAGCAATAAAGTTGACTTTACTCCTAATTTAAAGCATTATCCACTCTACTTGAATTTAATAAAAACCAATTGCAATTTAGAGTCAGCAAATTTCCTAGATCTCCAATTAAAAGTTGAAAATAATATGCTAAAAAGTAATATTTTTGATAAAAGAGACTCTTTTGATTTTGATGTTATAAAAATGCCATATTGGAATAGTTTCCTTCACATTTCAATATTTTTAGAAATATTATTCTAAATTATACAAAAAGAAATAAAGATTTAGTATCTGTAGAAGTTTTGAAAGAATAATAATTATAAAAAGTTCTCTCAAAGTTGCTTAGACTATAATTATCCAGCTAATTTTATGTATAAATATATGTCTTCAAAATTATAGCTATTTTATTATTTAATTATTTTATTTAATATATTCAGTTCCATTTAGTTTATAGTATATTATTCTTAATTTTCTTATTGTAAATTTAGTTACTAAAAATATATATAGATGGCGTCATTATTTTTAGTTATGCGGTTTTTTTGTGCTTGGCGTTAGTATGCTATTAGAATCGGAATACATCGGGTAAGTTTTTAGTTTGTTCGCACCCTTTCATTGTTATTACTTTTGGTCATAATCATTATTAACCTCTATTGCAATTATTTATGTTTATACATATTTATATTTGTCTATTTCGTACGGATTCCTATAGTAATTTAATTTTCCAATTCTATTCTATTGATGTTATATTCACCCACGTGGGTTTTTGGGCATTTGCCTTGGTTTATCTCCTATGTTATTACGTCGAAAGTTTCCGCTGAAGGGGAAGGTTGAGATCTCGCAAAACACTGTTTAACCCTTGTTTCACTGTCCTAAGCCAGTGACAGCTTGGGAAACCATAACATTTTTTTCCACTATAGCTATATTTCTCTTTTTTGGTTTGTAATGGCTCCATGTTTTTGGTTCTTTCGGTTGGTTCTTAAGATGTTTTTGGGATTTATTAGTCTCCTTTTTAATTTATTTACTGCTATATATATATATATATATATATATATATATTTATTTATTTATATTTATGTATAATAAGGGTTTAAAAGTGTAATAGCATAGGATATAAAAAATAAATAAATAAAAACAACATAATGCATTTCGAAAGTAATGCGAATGAAATAAAATTTTAACATTCTCTTTTCACTTAGGAGTTTGCCTTTTCTTTCCTATTCATAAGAATCTACTCCTAATGGGTTTAAACCATGTAAAGAGATTGTAAACAAAAATAAAGTAATAAGTGTACAAAGTTTATATCATAATGCAACAACGGAAATGAAATTTCCTCTATATTCCTTTTCTTTAACTTTAAAAAATAAAGAACAAAATGATACGCATAAGAATCAGCTCTTTTTTATTATTTGCAGTAGACAGACAGTAAATGCGTGACATAGAAACACTCAGTTTTCTACGATATTCCTGATGTTTCAAAAGTGTACTCATTTTTCCCTCCTTTTCACTCTTTTGTTTTTAGTGAAAGATAGTTTTTTTGTGTTATATTCACCTTTCCTCTTGCTTCTGCTGGCCTAAGGGTATGGCAATATCAAGAGCTTAAATCTTTGAGAAGATTTCTAGATTTCTTCCCTTCCTATTAACTTTAATAAAAAAAAGTACGATTCTATGCCGAGTGAATACATGTAAACTAAAACAAAAGGAAAATCTTGCCCAATAATAACATCTTCAAAGAGGAGAAATCGAGTTCTTTTATTTTTGTTTTTTGTTTTGCATCTTTATTCTTAAAATTATATTGTACTCGCTATTACCTACTACCTTCTCTGAATTCTTGTGAGAATGCAAATTTAATTTCTTGATAATAAATGTGTCTATACATATTTTTTATTATTATTTTTAATTTATTGATATCAATTATTGAAGTTTAGCTTTAAGCTTTCAACTGTATTTAAAACATTTTTCTAGCCACCAACTCGATTTAGAAAGAACAGGACAAATTTCTAAAACAAAATATATTTAACTGTAATGCCCCAGCAACTGCATGTCTTGGGAACCATTATCCATAAAATTGGATGTTAGCAATTTTCTTTTCAACTAAAAAAAAATATACTCATCTTCTTTAAAATCTGTAAGTATAGGCGTTCAAAAACGAGTATTTTTAATCTATATAGTTGATTGTACTGCTTATAGGTTATTGTATCATTATGTGTACTATCATTACACACTTTTAATGTATTGGAAACCATTTCTATATCTTTCTTTCTTACCTTGACTTCAAATGATGGAACTTGATTTTCTATGAAGTAAGCAAAAATTAATTTTAGGCTCCCAGAAGCCTCCCTTTCAGAATTGACATTTTTTTTTAAAAAACCCACAGCATTTGCATTTTAAAACAATCTATATTATATATACTTCGGTTTCTTTTATATGTATTTTCAGTTTCTTAAAATATATCTCATTAAAATGAATTATGTGTGGACATTTAACCGCACGAAAATTAGTCAATTATCATCTGTACAAAATATTAAGTCGTCCATCCGGTATAGTGGTTAGCGACGCTGACTGCTGTGCTATTGGGAGTGGGTTTGAATCCCGGAGGAGACTTGGATGTATATAAATGTATAGTGCCTTTACGGCATGGGAGTACTTTAAATAGCCGTAGAGCCGCAAGTCCTCTCGTGAGGTTGATGGAAGGGGAAGAGAGGTGGGATGTCCCGATCACCCCCAGGGTGTTCTTCTAAATTGGGGTGAAACTGAGCTAAATCGTTCTGTCACCTGTATGGTGCTCAAAGCTACGGCTAACGACATGCGTCGATTAGTCCTTTGCCATGATGAATTTCGAGGGCCTTGATCTGGCCTTTGCCGATCGGGTGGCATTAGTAACAGCAACAAAATATTAATAAATTGTTTGCGTAAGATAACTCTTAATATATCAATCTTGTTTTTATAATAAATATTATTTTATATTGTTATTTAAGGGTTGCAAAAATTATAAAAATGATTAAACATTTAAAAAAAAATGTCATGTGTAATTTCAAATTAGTTGCATTTGATTTATATAAACATTTTTTGTTTTTTCTTCCCTGGAAAAATTAACGATAAATATAAGCTACATATATTGTTTTAGTATATATATATTAAAAAAGGCAGTGTTTTTCTTGAATTACTTTACAAATTTGACTTCCACATCTCTTATGGCTATTTAGATATGTCTTGCATCAACATAAAGTTTAGTAATGGGCTTGTAACCGGCTATTTAGCAAGATTTCACTTTTAAAGCTAACTTGGTTTTTTTTTCTTTAACATGTTACTGAAAATTTCTAATTACCAACTTCTACCTCAAGAAATTTGACATGCATATATGTAATACTGCATAAAGTGATTTGGAAGGAAATTAGATCGCAATAGTAATTCTTCTCTCGTATCACATGAACGGCCGAATTATTATTGCTTCCAGTTACTTAATTTGAAGTTTTCTCCAATGGATGTTTATGAGGAAGGTAACAGTGACCGGCATCCCTTCTGTTGATATCAGATACACATTTAATTCTTTGTTATTTGTTTATCGTAAAGCTACCTATCATAAACTTAGATTAATTGATCAATAAATTATGATTGTGTATGATTTTGGATGAACTTAACTCCTTGACAGTTTAGTGTGCATAATTCTTTGAATTAGTAAGGCAAACACCAAAGATTTCGTTTTAAACTGGTAAAATTTAATAAGCAATAAGAAAAGTACTAGTAGTAGGAAATAAAAATCAGGAATATGAAAATTCAACGATAGTGCTTAGTTGTTGCCACTGATTTAAATTTATTAAATTTGGATCATTTTATCTCATTTCTTTTTTAAAAATTAGAATTAATGATACATTTAAAAATTTCAAATGAATTCATAAAAAAAATTACTTGTTATAAAATTTTGGTAATAGTAAATTCATTTTTTTAAAATTTACTGTGTGTGTGATTTTTTTTTTAAAAAAATTATCCGATTTTCTTACAAAATCTGACAACCCAAGTTACTTATTACCTGGTTGGCTTTTTTTATATTTCTTTTGCACTAAATTTTTCTTGACCATTCAAGAGGGTAGTTAAGATCTCTCTATTGTAAAAGCCTGCATTGCGCTTGAGTTAGCTGACATTCACTATTTTCCCAAAATTAATGATTGAGAAGAAGAATTTTTGATAGAATGCCAGTTTTTAATAAAAATATGATTATGATTAAGATTTGAGAGCAACTAACTTAAAAAAATATTGTGTGAAGTAATTCATTAAAATTAAAATCTAAATAACCTTTAAAACACTTTTTTAAAAAAAATTAAAATTTATTTCTCATTTGAAAAAAAAATTATATTACTTCAACATGCAAGGATAACTTAATTTTATTCAAAAGACAAAGAAAAATTTGATGGCATATATTGTCCTCCAAAATGCTTTGTTTCTTGCATGACACGGCATCATGTTCTGACACTTTTAGTTGATGTTATGCAGACGGGTTTATGTACGTCAAATATTTCTATGTACACAATCCTCATGTTGAAGTTAGATGGAGGGTTGAAGGGTAAGGTGTCATTTTCATCTTTTGAGCCTGATTTAAGATTATAAAAGTCTTCACCATATGCCTTGGAGTTGTTTCTGAGGGAGAAAATAAACAAGTATTTTATTCAATTCAAAAGAGACAATAGTGCAATGCATAAAAATTTCAAAAAGTATAACTTTTAAATAATTTTTCTAAAATCAGTAATTTTACCATAAAAATAATTTGATAAATATATATGCGATTTAAAACTTATGTATAAAAGTTATATATCTCTTCATTGATGTTATGGTTAGTATAAAAACAAGTTTTTAAACAAATTCTACATCTCTCCTGAAAAAGGACATAAACTTTATACTACGATATTTTGCAAGACCTATAATGAAATAAGAGGAAGCTTACTTTGATATATAACATGTGTAAGCCACAATAATTTAATAACTACTTTTGAAACTCAATAGTGAACAATAAACATCTTAATATGGTTATGCTCGGATGAGTGTTCAAACTGAGGAATTCGTTACCATATATTGAAATATCATTAGGTATAAAAACTTTGCAAGTTCAAAATCTATTTGATAAGAAATTCAAGAAAACTTAGTCATAAGGAGAGGATTGATTTAAGTTGCATACCATGACATGAATTTAATATTATTCATAAGAAATCTAATTATAAGTTTTCGCATTCGTGTAAAATTAATTGGATAATTAACTAACTAATTACTTACTCCTTTCATACTTGTATAGGAATACAGGTATCGATTTTGTCTCTTTAAATATATTATTCAGTATTTCGTTTTAGATATTAATCTTAATTTTACTTACGTTATTTTTAATATAAAAAACTCCATTATAAAATCATATTAATCCTTCTTATTATATGGAACCTTTTTTTTTATTCATTAGATCTTCTAGTTAACTATTATAAATAATGCTTAAAATTAAGGTTTTTTTTATTGTGTGTGTATTATTTTCTTTTTACTCTCTCCTTCTATCTATCTATAATTATACATTTTTTTATAAAAAGTAATGTATTATGTATTGGTTTACACACACATTATGATAATGTATTTCAGTTATATTTAAAAATTTAAAATTCTAGTAATTATGAGAAAAACTAAGATATTGAAAAAATATATAACTTATATTCCAGCGTATAATATTTCTAACTTCTCTTTTTTCACCTTTAGGTATACTCGCCGTATAATACCATCTTTCTTTTTTTAAAAAAAAAACCTGAAATGTACATGTACAATGCTCTTAATATTTCCAAGTCTAAAAATTGTGTATATGTGGACAATCCAAACATGGAATTAACCCTTTAAATGCCGTGGGCGTGTATGCACGTCCTGTTCTGCTTGTGCGCTTAGTGCCCCGGGCGTGTATATTCGTCCTTCCAAAGGACGACTATTTGCAATGTGTTACTCTGTTTAAAACTAGTCACACGGCTTTGGAGTACAATAAAATAAGATTGACAGTACCGTCAATTACCGTCAAAGTATTCTAAGAAAAGTGCGATACGAAAATATGTTGTTCGTGCAAGGAAAAGTATCCGCTCAGAATCTCGCTATCAATTCACTAAATATAATGCTGGTTTATGTGTTTAACCCCTTCGCGACGGGCAGTGCAAATAGGCATTCTTCACGGATGCATGTCATGGCCGGGTGGTGCAGATGTGAATTTTACAAAGGTGCTGTGTTAAGCCGGGCGATGCAAATATGACTTTTCAGTGAGAACGTTTTTAATGACCACTAGAAGGCACCATATGTCCATTATATTGAAATCGAACGTAGCAAGAGTAACCTGACTTTTAGTTAGTTTATATTCTGCCTGAATTTGATATTTTGCACATCAGCTGAATTGGGGAGAGGGGGTAATCGAAATAAAAACAAATTTTCGTAAAATTTCCACTTGATATAAAACGTTCGCGTTTCTAATAACTCTCCCAATGATTTTTTTTTCGCTTTCCTAAACAGTGTGGAGTGTTTTAGAGTTTTAGTGTCAGTTTTGTCACAGTTTTTGTTGCTTTTGGATATATTTCGCGTACTTTTCTTAGTTCAGAAATCTTGACTTCAGATTATTATTTGAATGTTTTGAAATATTTTTCATAACCTTAATATGAAAAAAAGGTTGAAAAAAGCCAAAGTGTATAGTCACAAACCATATGTAAATAAAAGAAAAACATAACAAACATTTTATGCTTGCAAATCATACAATGTAGGCCTTAGCGTTTCTTCATGCTTCGAGATTTTCCACACTCAGTCTTCATTTAAATTTAGCTATTTCTTTTTGTAAATAATCTTTGTCATAATTCTTTTTATTAATTTGATAGTTTATTAATATGTTTCGTTACTGAAAATTTTGGAAAAAAATGAATAGCGCATACAAAATTTATTTCCCAATATAAGTGATATTTTTTTATATATAATTTCATATAAATTAAAGGAAAAAGTTATTGCGTTCTAGTTTTAATGTAACAGACAACTTATGTAGTAATCTAAAGGCGTACCAAAATTTACGACGTTAGTACTGAAATTTAATTATTTATGCTTTTTTTTTTCTTAAGTTTGGCATAGCAACGAAAACGCTCCGTCCTTACGCATTCACCCCGTCCCCAGCGAGCGTCTCGTAGAAAATCACTCCGTCCTGAATAGGTTAAGCTTCTTTGAGGATATATCACACAACAGATGTTATAATTTTTTTAAATTATATTTTAAATCCAGACATTAAATTTCTTTACTTTAATTTTATCTTTGTATCCTTATCTTTTTCTCTCACCCTTTTTTAAAGTGAGAGTAAACAATTTTTAGTTTCGAAAAACATGCCCCCTAATTAACAACGTAAAAACGGTCGTCATCGGAAAATGGTGGCACTAACGGAGGGGGAGAAATCCGTAACTTTTCCTCGGTAGTTAAGGGGTTAAATAAACTCTACGGAATTATATAAAAAGTCCTATAAAACTGAAGTATATCTAACTGTCTAGAGCAGTACTCAACCTTTTTCTTTCCGCGCGGCATACGCATTACTGGTATTTTAAGCGGGCCGCAACATGTGGATAATGGAAAATACACACTATTAGACCAAAGTAACATTGGAAAAAACGAAATTGATGAAAATTATAAAAATAATTTTGACTTTTATTTTAATACTATATTAACTTTTTTCGATCAAAAACACACACAAAAATATTTATCTTTATTCATTTTTTATAGAGTTATGGGATAATTTTTATTTAGTTTCATGGCTACGACTCTCTCTTGTTTATAAATTCTACTATTAAAAAAAAAACAAATTAATTGCAAAATTTGCATATTTGATTGCTTGATTGCTAGAATTTCCCGCGAAAGTTTTATTAGATTGTTCTCCAGTAGCTGAATTTCTTAGAGCAATGGACCATGACCGGCCCACTCAGAAAAGATTCGTGGATCGCAGGTTGATTATCACTGGACGAGATGGAACAGAAGATTATTATTTTTTATCCAGAGTAACAGTTATTGGTAAAGATGATGAATAATTTGCCTGAAGATATGACGCAAGACAAATATGATTCACCCATAATAATATTCATAAGACGTGTCAATTCTTTAAAATACATAGTATTGAGATAAATTCAAAAAAACCTTATTTTTCATATCTGTCTTATTTTTAAAAACTTTTAAAGCTATTAATTTTATACTCCACGTATAACAGGCAGCCGTAAATTTTAATATCA
This sequence comes from Trichonephila clavipes, assembly GCA_019973935.1. Taxonomy (NCBI): domain Eukaryota; kingdom Metazoa; phylum Arthropoda; class Arachnida; order Araneae; family Nephilidae; genus Trichonephila; species Trichonephila clavipes. Next base: position 263,372 of record BMAU01011021.1, read on the forward strand.
TTTTTTTAATTAAAATTGCGCTTCATACGCCTAAATGTGAGGTACATTAAAATACAGTTTAATTGTTAAACATATTTATATTACCCTTTCTCTTTCTCTCTCTCTATATATGTATGCATGCATGTATGTATTTTCATATACAGTGTAGTAACGGATATTTATATGGTCGAACAAAGCAATGGAAAAATTTACTTTACGTTCGTATACGTTTTGGCTTAAACATAATTTTACCTGAATATATATTTTTTAGTTAGAATTTTTACCAATTCTATTTTTTATTCGAGGTAGTCATGTAGAGTTGACATGGAAGTCCTGAATAAGTTCTTTCATATGAATATATGCTTAGATTACTTCGTGTATGTATAATACATATTAATGGTTACAAAAAACAAGTTCTAACACAGTGGTATTCAGTTTCAATACGAAATCAAATTCCGTTGTAAATTCAGTTTTTATGGTCTAATAAATCTTTTCAGTTATGTAAATAAAGATGTAACAAGGGTTTCAATTCCTCTAACAGCCCGTATTTGACTCTATGTACACAAGAAATATCAGCTCGTTTAAATAAAATGGTCAAATCTATTTACGCCGGTTGCATATATTATTCATAAAAGGACCTATGAAAGTTTACATAAGGCTATGTCATCATTCTATACATTGCATATTTCCTAGCGAACTTTTAGTAAGAACTCGTATATCTCGGTAAAGGAAACCTTAGTAACGACTCTCTAATGTTTGCAGCACACAAATAAAAAGAATAGTGGATATTCGGTGTACACTGGACCCACGTTTCATCTTGAGATTACTTCCAAGAATACGAGGCAAATGATATCCAATGCCCTTACTCGAAGATTCTTTGTTACGCGAAGTAAAGTAGGCTAAGTGCAAGTTGCGATGGTTAATAGTTTTATTACAAACGATAAATATCTAAGAGGAATTTGGAATCTGCCCCAAATATTGATATTGCTGGTATTTATTTTGATCACAGTTCTTCATATTTAGAAGTTTAGAATTTTTAATTTTAAACTCAGCCATCTAACAGTTTTTTTTTTAAAATTTATAATGAGTCAATGAATTTTCATATAATATTTAAAATTATTTTCAAGAATTTGGAAACGTTTACCCGAGATATAGACAGGTATCCCACATTTTTCTCTGTAAGTAAGTCTTTCGGATTTGAAGCTGCATGAAGTTAAATTTTAATCGAAGTTTAAATTAAAAAGTTTGAGGTTAAGAATTTAAAAATTACGAAGATTCTTTTTCTAAAATTAGTCTCTGTGTAAAACTGAAAATAAAAAAAAAATACAAACATACGATTTTTTAATTTGTCAAAGGGTTCATAATTTAAATATAAAGAGGAAAAAAATCTTTGATTCACATTAATTAGTTGGCTTTTATGTATATATAGAATGAAATGAATATTAAATTCCATGTATAAATATAATTCAGTTTGACTCTTATAGCTTAATACAGTTTCGTCTGTATGGGTATTAAATAACGCGCATCATGTGAACAAAGTCCGCTGTATTCTTAAATTTGATTTTATTTCCATTTGATCTATTGTATGAAAGGATTAATAATTACGAAAAGAATTGATGCAGGAATCATTGAGAGAGATTTTCGCGATTTCACTAAAATTGTGTATTTATATATACACTGCTGGACAATTGCTAAGGACGGATCAAAACTTGCTATGTAGCATAACATTAAGCGAGATATGAGGCCTAGTAGGATAAAATATAGTTGCCACACTGTTCAGACATTAGAATAAAGAATATTTATTGTTCTGGAAAGTACAAAAGCTGTGAAACATCTGAAAGAAAAAAATGTTCATTTGATCTGCGTACGGAGAAATGGAACAATGCATCTAAAAGTCAGCAGGCACCTTAAAGAAAGCTATCAGTACGGGATATGTCCACCGTGACCGTGGAGTGTGATGCAACATTCCACACGTCGTACCATACTTTGCACAACATTATACAGCAGCTGTTGAGGCAATTTATCCCATTCCTCTGTGAGTGCACGGATGAGGGTGTTCTTGTTTGTCGGAGGATAGTTTCGACCAGCAACTTGCCTCCCCAAAGCATCCCACACATTTGCAATGGGGTTTATATCTGCAGAACGTGCTGGCCATACGAGACGTTGAATACCCTCGCTGTCTAGACAATCCTGAACAGCGAGTGTTCGATAACATGTTGCGTTGTCGTCCATAAAAACAAATTTATCACCGACAGCACCACGGAAAAGACGAACATGAGGAAGTAGAACTTCATCAATGTATCGTTGGCCCGTCATAGTCCCATTCGCAACCACATGTAGGCGCATGCGGCCATTGATCATGATGCCGGCCCACACCATGATACTGCATGTCGGATATCGGTCCTTTTCCTGGATATTTTCTGTACGATAAGCAGTACCACTCTCGCGCCAGATCAGTTGGCGTCTACAATCCGATGACAGACTGAACCTACTCTCATCTGAGAATAGTACGCATGCCCAGTCCTGTTCAGTCCAATTGTGATGCTCACGACACCATTGCAAACGGGCAGTACGGTGCTGTCTGGTCAATGGGACACACACACAACAGGTCTGCGTGCATATAGTCCTCCTCCCCTCATACGTCTGGCAACAGGTTTTCGGGAGATCTGCTTTCCTGAGGCAGCAAGAAACTGATTTTCCACCTGCTGAGCTGTGATGCACCTGTTCCTTTTTGCTGATAGGACGATATATCTGTCTTCTGCAGGTGTCGTACTTCTAACACGACCTCCACCGTGCCGTCTACTACACATTCCATTAGTTTTAAATGACTTCCACAGCCGTAAAACAACGCTGTGAGCGATGTCGAACTCCCTGGCAACATCTGTTATTTTTCGCCCTTCTTCGATCTTTCCAATAATTCGGCCACGCATAAAATCATCTATGTGATGTCGGGAAGACAAGCCAAAAATTTTAAGTTCGTCTATTTAATCTTTCCTGTAAAACTTTGACTTGAAACAACAACTGTCCACACGCGTCAAAACCTTTAAAGCTCTTAGGAACGCTATCACGTGATGAACAGACGTGGAAAAAAATTTGCATACTCATCCTTCTTCTTACTAATATCCCGCACTTATTCTAATTTTCCACATTTTGCTTCCTTTCATTTTGTGGTTGCTATGGATGATAGTGTTATCCGTCCTTAGCAATTGTCCAGCAGTGTATAAAACTCATGGTCTGTCAAAATAGTATTAATAAAAATATTTACAGTAAATTATTCTTTCTTAAGATTCAGTCATGTCGTTTATCACTGATATAATGTAGTGTTTCTCAAACTGTGGTGTTCGCCCCCAGGGAGGCGTGGCACAATTTGGTGCAAGTGTATAGAAAAGACGAAAAAAATATTTTTTTCATATTATTGTTAATTTTCTGAAGGGAAGCAAAACAAAATACATTCTGACATAATATTAAAAAAATACACATTTGCACATTGACACAATACAGCTATAAATGTATCAGTACTGCACAATGTGTTTCATAATTAATTTAACAGTGCTAAATTAATAACAAGTTTAATAATTTACCAATGACCCTATGTGTATGTCATAAAATTATATTCAAAATTTAATATTTATCTTGATAATTAGTACGGTTTGTAAGTAAAGTCGTATTGTAGCTTTACGTCAAAGTATATTATTATTGTATTCAATATATTGTTATTGTATGGAAGGGGGGGCGATGAAAAGTATGATTGAAAATTGGGTCGCTAGTATAGACAGTTTGAGAAGCACTGATATAATGATAATAATGTTTTCAAAGATTGTATTTAGAAAAAAATATAGTGGACGTACGAAATATACACTGGTGTGCAAAAATTAAGGACGAGACGGTTTTTTCAATATAACTTTGTACAAAAGCTTTCCAAATCAACACATTTAATACCGTTAGATCCCCAATACGTAAGGACATGTGTAATGTAAGCAACACTAAAAGAGAAATCAGAGGGATAAAAAGAAGCTTGATTGAAAAAGTAGCATGGAGCGCAATGCGACTGAAGGCCCAAACATCCCTGTGATGGGTGTCCAGCAAGAAACATCTGGTCTTTAGTAGGGAATTTGATCTCCCCTGACTGCTAGGCAGGTTTCATAGCGACTGCCCATGCTGAGAATGAGGGTGTCAATGAGTTGTTGAGGCATTGCTGCCCATTCGTCTTGCAGCGCCAATCGAAGCTCCCGAATCATTACTGGTGGTAAAGTACGAGCTGCCAAGCGTCTGCCTAGATAATCCCATACATGCTCGATGGGACTGAGATCCGGATATCGTGCCGGTCAATCCATACATTCAATATCCTCACTCTCTAAGAGCTGTTCGGCAGCTACTGTGCGATGACATGGTGCATTGTCGTCCATGAAAAGGAACTGCAGACCCATAGCGCTCTAAAAAGACGCACATATGGAAGAAGAATCTCTTTACAATAACGGGTCCCGTTGACTGAACCTGCGTCGAAGATGTGAAGGTCTGTACGACTACCAAGCATGATGCCTCCCCAAAATAGAACACCGCGACATCCATACCTGTCCCTTTCAATGATGTTCGAGGGATGATTGCGGCTTCCCCGCTCTCTCCAGATGAGTATGCGATGAGAATCGCTACTCAAACTGAATCTGCTCTCATCTGTAAGGGGTACTCGTCCCCATTCATTGTCTCCCCAATTCCGGTGTTCCCGGCACCACAGAGAACGCCTTCTCCGATGGGCAGGTGTTAAAGGTACACACCGTACAGTGCGTCGTGCAAACAGTCCACCACCGTGCAGTCTTCTGGCCACGGTAAAACGCGATATCGGTCGTCCAGTCGCCTGTATCGTGTGTCTAGCAATTTCTCCCGCTTTCTGCCGCCTATTTCTTCTGGCCTGTAAGACAATGTACCGGTCATTTGCGGGTCGACGACCACTACTGAACCCCCGGATAGCGGTTCCTGTAGTTTGAAGTTGTCTCCAAAGTCGTGAAACGATGCTGTGAGCAATTCCGAACTCTGCAGCCACACTTGTCATACTGCGGCCTTCCTCCAACTTCCCAATGATTCTGTCTCGGGTAAAAGCATCCAGATGTCGTCTAACAGATTGATTATTCGCCATTTTTCGCTGAGGCAGCAACTCGGTGTGATTTTAACTGCTATACGGCGTGCAATCTCTTTGCCAGAAATACTGATCTTACACCGACAACATGCTTTATACTACTCAGACACTCCCACATTACGTCTACCTGCATATCTGCGCATGTGCTACCGTACATCACCTTACTTAATCTTCTGATTGGTCTCTTTCTGTCCGCTCTGCCTCTTCGTTCAGCTTGTGACAAACCTATACGGAACTTTATCACTAACCTTCTGAGTCGTCTCTTTTAGGGAAATTTAATTCCCCTACCTATTTCCAATCAGCTCCAAAAAGAGGACAGGATTCCTTGTTATGCAGATTAGATAAAGTATTTAAGTCAAACGGAATAGTAAAGCAAAAAGCAGTAGGAGAGAGAGATTGAAGCAGGAAGGTATAACGGGGAAGTTAGATTTCTAGGTGGATAAATCTCAGGAAGAGCTGAGCGGCAGTGTGGTAAATATTGATTTATATTTAAAGTCTCGTTAAAGTTTTATATTATGAGTGAGTTTAAAGTTAAATGTTCAATAGGAACATTATTGAATATAAATCTGGGATCCCTTATCGCGGTAATCTCTGCGTGATCGATATTCTAATTGTTTATTAATTGGATCATTAAATATTTAAGTTTATTTAAAGGAAAGTCCCTTTTAAACCTCATAAAACTATTTAGATATATTTGTTAATAAGTCTTTGATTCTATTTGGAAAAGATAACCAAATAAAGAAAGTGATTTTTAAAAATGGCTACTGGCTCTTATCTGTCTCCAATTTATTCTCGTTCTCAAAGTGAGATCCAAGGGGATCTTCAAAAGCTGATATGCTAATTTTTCGACTTCGTCCTTAATTTTTGCACACCAGTGTAGCCTGCTTATGTAATTAAAAAACTCCACTTTAAAAATACCAAAACAAACCACGGTTGAAAATGACTTCAAATGTGAACTAAATAGAGCTAAATAAGGGAGAAACGATATGACATAAGAAAAAAACCCTCTAAAGTATATAAATGAAAGGTGATGTAAGTGGAAAAATGAAAGTGTATTCGATTACAAGTAACTTTTTGAATCACATTGTAAAGCCTGTGGCATGAGCAAAATTGCAACGGCATTGTTCAAAGTGCATTATTGTGTAGGTATTTTGTTAGAGAAAATAATTTCCGAGACATTCATCAGTTGTGGTAAGTGAAGGCAATTTTGTAGTACCACATCGAAAAGGAAAAATCGGTTTGGTGAAAAACCGCACAAAAAGCAAGAATGAAAACGATGTTAACTATCGTAAGACTTAAACACTTGTTCAATTTGCTATTCACCAAGGTTTGTTTTTACAGAATTTTGAAAGCGTAACTTTAACTATAATAACTGCGTACATAACATTCTGTATGCGATTTAAAATGTGTAATGTTTTTGTTCATAAAATACCCACAGTATATGAAATAACAACAATTATAACACTACACAACAATAGTGTAAAATGAAAGTGGAATAATATTCAACTAAATTTAGATAATGAATTATATTTAACAGGTTGATAAAGCTATAATTTTTTGAAAAATCTGTTCAGATTTCAATTCACTAGTTAAAAGAAGAGTAGTTCATGAGATGACATACCCAGATGTAATAATTAAGAGATAGCAAAAATGTAATTAATATTCCATTGGGCTTCCTTCCTATCCTATTCAGAATTATGTTAGCTACAGTAAAGAAAATGGCAAATTCAGGTGAAGGCAGACACAGATGTTTCTGATTCGATTAAATTCTTTTGCGCTGATTCACCAGTTATCGGATCTGAACTAATTACCACAGTCTAAGTTTCCTATTTGTAATCAAATTGTATGTTGCCATAGGGTATTTATGAATGAGAATGAAACGTTATCTCCTGTTAAATAAGCCATGCGATAAAATCCCATTTTCTTTCATTTCATTTTATTATTTTACAACTCTCGGGTCTCTTTTTCTGTCTGTCGAAAGATGGAAAAAAAGTAATTAATTTTGCAATAATATCCGGGGAAAAGCGAAGTAGTTACCTAGTAATGTGTTTTCTGTATTCAAACTGAAGTGAAGTTGTGCAACTGAATAAATGAAATGCATTTTATTTGCTGTGTGTTTTGCTAAATTTTAAAGTGATAATTTAGAGTTTAACTAATTTTCTGTTAAAGTTTATTCATATTTTCTTTTGAGTTATTCTATTCATGCGTGACGAAGAAGAGTGGTAGAAAAAAGGTGGAAAAGAAGTAGAAAATTAGCATGTCATAAAAATACTAAATACGCTCTGCAATATTTCACATGTTAAGAAATTTTGTAGATTATAATCTAACTTCGGCTTTTGCTTAAATTAAAAAGAAAAGAAAATGACAAATAAATTAGTTTTAAAATATTTGTCTCAGTTTCATGCTTGGAATGTCTTAGTTTGTGTGAGAGTGCCAGATTAGATTATTTAAGAAAGAAAATATTCTTTATCATACTTTCTTGCTCTCTCATTCTCTCACACAGAATTTTATCCCATTATCACAATTTAGTGGCTATATTTTGTGTAAAGTAATTTTGGAAAATATATATAGAGTAATATTTCTTTTACAGATTAATCAAGAATGGTTTATTTACTTCTGAAAGATATGCCATGATACTAAAGAAATCAATCTTCAAACTTCTATTTTCTAAGGACTTTTACAGGCATTAATATATGGTTGTTATGAAAGTATGCTTTAATATTAAAAAGTGAAAAAGTTGAAAGTAGTTGAAATAATTTTGTATTTGGTTCTAATGTAATTTACTATTTTTATAATTCTTACAAAATTAATAAAATAATAAAATTTTTGAGTGCTAATAAAAAAATGTCTAATCACTAATTGTATAACATCAAGTACAAAAAAATATGGCAAAATACAGTATTGCCATAATTAAACTGCCAGTGTTCAAGGGGTGCTGAAGAGAAAACCACTGGAAGTTTTTCAGTGAAATTTGGCATCTACACGTATCAGAACATGCGCAAATCAAATATGCAAAAATGCCAATTTAACCCGATAGATGGCACTGTGCCGTCTTTCAACCCTGGCCGAGGACATACAATTCCTAAAAGTGATAGAGATAGCATGATGACATTTTAAGAGGCATATAAACAATACAAAACATCACTTACAGTTTATCAAAATTCCATACAATTTGCTTCAGTAATTAAATTTTTACAGTATCATATAACCAAAAAATAAAGTAAATTAAGATCTCAAATTAAACAATCACTAATGAAGCTTTGGGAAACGGATAAACCATTATTTATTCGATGAAATTATCACATGATGTGCTCAATATGCGAACCACCAGGTACAACTACATGCTGAAAACGTAAAACAGCATGGTCCAATGTCGCATTTAAAATCTGTTGTAGCACACATCACGTGTCTCGTTATGCTAGAATTCAATTCAACAAAAGAAACATGTCATTCTCTATAAACCAATCTTTCACATATCCTCCCAGATGAAAATCACAAGGATTAAGATCCAATTAATATGTGGGTCAAGCGTTTTCGAAACATCAGCTTATGATATGGTTCGCACCAAAGGTATCATGTAGCAATTTTTTAACAGGTTATAATGTGAGCGGGTGCTTCGTGCTACATAAATACCGTGGTCTCTAAGCAATGTATTTATTTCTATACTTGAATCAATTGTTCTCTCAACATCATACCGTTGCTAGTTCCTGTAACACTACAGCGTTTGGGACCACTTGCAATTGGAGTCTCAAAGAAATATGGGCCCATAAGAAAATCAAAAGTCATTCCACACCATACAGTTACATAATCGGAATGGAGGTGTTTTTCACATTTAGCGTATTTTTGCTCTTTTCACATAACTTGCAGTTATGCGCATTTACACTACCTGATAGTGTAAAATACCCTCGTCTATCCACAAGATACTCTGTATCCAAGTGTCATCCTCACTGATTTCCGACTGGACAAAGTTTGCAAAATCAATTCTTAGGGTGTCATCATGAGATTTCATTTCTTGATAATTTTAATTTTATACAGATAAAGCCGAAGAATGTGGCGCAACACTTTATACACAATTGACCAGGGAAGAGATAATGTCAAAGCCTTACTTGTTGCAGCATATTGATTCCTGAACTGTTACTTGTTGTAGCAATGGCACCATCAATGTCTTGCACTCTTTCCGGGTTTACGGGATGCGGCCCTCTTGTGCCTGGAATAACGCCCAACTATCCTGTTTCTTCAAGTTTAGAAATCATATTTTTCAATTATTTAACACTCTTTGTACCTTTTCTTATTGTTTTATACGCCGGTATTCTTTCAAAGTAACCAGATAATTGCTACCATTCTGAAAAAATATCTTCACTAACAATGCACGTTCTTTCTTACTAAGAATAATGATTTATCATTACTTACTGTGGTCTTGTTTTTATACTGTTAGATAGACTTAAAATTTGCATATATGTCTTTGATGAGCATTAAAACACGGCAGAGTGCCATCGGTCGGGGGAAAATGGCGATTTTTTTTTAAATTCCATATTTGACTTGCGCATGTTCTGAAACGTGAAGATACAAGATTTCATTGGAATATTCCCGGTAGTTTTCTCTCCAGCACCCCTTGCACATCTGCAGTTTAATTATGTCCATCCTGTTCATGTGGTGCCGGTAGCTACTACCCAGTAGCAGACGGTGTTCTGCTCTGAACCCTTTTGCGCATGCCTGATGGAGCATTAAAATAACTCTGCGGAGTTGGAGCTTTGCACGATGTTGGCATTTGACGCTGGAAAATTATATGCAGAGAAAGAAGACGGCAACGCCTCGTGTTAGACGATAGACGAGCTAGTCTGCTCAAAATATTTAAACGACGATCCTATATAAGTGATTGATTGATTGATTGAATATGAACGTTGCACTGTTCAGCTACACGAGGGCTTTTGGCGACGGACCACTTAATCTTGAACCATGGTCAAGTGACGTGGACGACACTTGAGCTGGCACCCCCTCTCCTAAGTACCACACCAACGGGAGGACGTTTCAGCTCTCGAAAGATTTAAAGTGCATCGCTGCCATACACGGCGGGTCTTTAGTGGTACTGGGCTCAAACTCGTGACAAAGCAAGCCACGGTCTGATACCTATACCACTCGGCTACCGTGGCCCCCCTATATCATTGAAGCTTAATTAAATTGTACATAATGTGTAAATATTATTATCATGATTAACTAAACTAAAAAAGTTAAATGAAGACTATTTGCCTTTTTCTGATGGACAACCTACATCAATATATATATATATATCCTACTAGCCATTAAAAATGCAAAACCAGGAAGAAATTCAGCTAACAAAATGATACTAATAGGACAAGTAAATTGTACTAGAAATAACAAGTGATTTAATTTTCAAGAAATTTGGATGCATGGATCCTGAGAAATCAGTACCAAAAGCAACTACCTCTGGCAGTAATAGCAGCCCTTATACGCTTGGGTCCTGACTGAAACAGACATTGGATGGTATGTACAGATACAGATGATCATGCAGCTTCAACACGATACCACAGTACATCAAATGTAGTGACTGGCGTATGGTTACGATCCAATTGTTCAGCAATCCTAGACCTGACATTTTCTATTGCTGAAAGATCTGGTGAACGTCCAGGCAAGGACAGTGGTCGAACATTTTCCGTATCAAGGAAGTTCCGTACAAAACCGGCAACATGCGGTCACGCATTATCCTGCTGAAACGTAGGGTTTCGCAGAACTCGAATAAAGGGTAGAGCCACGGGTCGTATCACATCAGAAATGTAACGTGCAATGTCCAATTTGCCACCAATGCGAACAAGAAATGACCGAGGCGTGTATGGCTCCAGCCATTGATGCAGAGGCAAGAGTAGCCACAGCCGTGGTCTCCTAACTGAGGGTCCAGACACTGAGGATTCTTTTCGTGCAGACACTTGTCTTGCAAACGACTCCAATTCTTGAATCAGGGCTCGTAACATGGCTGCCGGATCCCTTAAAGTCATGTGGTAAACATGCCTGCTTTCTCGGCTGCTAGTGATAGGGAACCTTTGCAATCCAGCACGATTTTCCGTATTACTGGACTGAAACCATGAATTACATACTCTGCTAACAGTCATTGGATCTCGACCGACGCGAACAGCAATACTGTGATACTAAAGACGGCAATTGACCTTTATCAAAGTCAGAAACGTGCTGGTACGCATTCCTGCTTCTTTGCGCGGCATCACAACAACGGTTCACTAGGTAACAACGTTCTAATGAAATTTGTGTATTAGAAACCGGCTGAACAATTTCCTTATTTAAACACTTTGTAAGAGTCGCTACTGATGCATGTTTTGTTTGACTGCGCTCAAAAGCGAATCATTTGCATATCACAGCACCTTCTTGTTGTTCAAATTTCACGGTTGTTTAAATTTTTGTTTGTAGAACGTCGCCTTCTTGGTGTATCAATTTTAATGGTTAGTAATGTGTGCTTGTATATATATATATATATGAAAGAAATTTATATAATATATCGAAACAAAAACACAAGAAATAACGTAATAAAAATATAAAAGCAAAACATGAAGAGATCGAATTTATAGAAAAGCACAAAAAGGAACCTAGTGAGTCAGAATATATGTATATATATATTCATTATATTATTGAAAACAATAATGTAATGATTCAAACTAATTTGTTTGTTGAAGTATGTTAATGTTTGAGGCTGTTTTGGAAATGTTGCCTTTGTAAGAATTTATAAAGATTTGAAAAGTAATGAAGATATTTTTTTAGAAAAAAAATATATCAGACATGTTTAAATTATTACAATTTTTCATTGCGGAATTTATAGTTTATGGTTTTTTCGATAATACCCTTTTTAATACGACATTTATTGAAGTCTAGATTATTTTAAGTTTAATATGGATATTCATAAACTTTGAACAATATCGTAATCAAAATCTTCAGTAACACTAATAATGAATCAAAATTTTAATAACAACGACAATTAGTGAAAAATAGTTATATATTTGTCTTTAAAATGCTACTTTTAATTCTTTTAAAAACAATGGGCTTATGTATAAAGAAGAAACACGCGTCTTTCTTCAGCTATATTTTATTTTAGTGTTCTGTGTAAATTGCAATAAAACACTGGCATTATTTATTCTGGCTTTTAAGTTTCACCAAAATTCTTCAAAAAAGAAGGCTAATATGTGAGTTTAGAGTTTTTCTATGTACAAGGAACACTAAACTAAACTGCGAAATTTATTAAAAATATAATTCTCATTAGGAATAATTATAAATGCTGAGTAGTGCATAATTCATTAGCTATAAAACTGATTTTACGAGGCTTATGTTTGAGAGAATTAATAATTTTTACAAAAATTGTTTATTTTGTTTGCATTTCTTTTTCTTAAAATAATTTTTATTTCATTCAAAAAATTTAACTCGGTTTTTATAATTATAAAACATAATTTAAAATGAAACTTTTATTTGTAGTTCTTCAAATTATGAGTTTGTCTCCAAATAATAATAATTATATATATAAATATAAACCATTTAAAAATCATTCTCTTACTTATAAAAGATGAGTAGAATCTTCATTAAAATTTGTTTTTAGCTTTATACTGCGCACAATTCTTTTAAAATGCGTTTAAAAAAGAAATATTTTAATAATGCGAAAAGTTACTTGAATGCTTTTCAAAATATATTTTAAAGATTATTCGAGCAAAATTTTAAAGAAATGAAAAAAATCTGGGTACTTAAAATTTTTTTGAATCCTATTTTTCCTAATGAGATACGAGTTATAAAGTTAAAAATTTCCCACTATCCGAATTCTAAGTCCCATAATTTAGTAAGAGTACATAAAAATTTATAGCATTTCATGGGGAGACTAAAATATTTGATATAAACTCACTATATATATATATATATATATATATATATATATATATATATATATATATATATATATATATATATATATATATATATAAATAAATATATATATGTTCTCTTTTTCAATACCTGTTATTTCTCCCCGGAGGTTTCTTTCGTGATAGAAAAGTGGGGGACCTCACACGGATAGAAGTTGTGAAAAGCATCATGTTTTATTTTTGTCTTTCTGAAGGGTTGGAAAGTAAAACCAAATTTTTTATTTTTAGATACGAAATTGATCAAAACTAAAAGTGTTTTTAAACTGTTACTTCACGCATTTAAAAGCCCAAAAATAGTTTTAAATAGTAAGATAGTTCAAGACTTACTTTGAAAATTCTTAAACCTCATTTCTAATACTTGATTCCGAATTCCATTTATCAGATTCAAGTAAAATACATTTTAAAGTTTGGACATGTCCATAGGAACTCATGTTAAATTGTGTAATTTTTTGTGCCTTTTCTCAGAAACTACTTACTTCTCACAGATAAAATACTTTTATAGTAGGTTATATGTACTATCATTAACACTTTGAAGAAGGGTTTTATCTTTTTGTTAAAAATTAAGTTAATTATGAATTTTTTTAAAAGTGTCCCATTTTCCCCCCTAAAACATAGTTTAAAAAAGTCATATCTAAAAATGTTTGTAGATATATATAATTCCCTTTCCATTAAAATATGTAAGCCTATTAAAAGTCTGCTCACTGAAAATTTGAGGATAAAATGATTAGCAGTTTTTGAGAAAAAGGTACATAAAGTGAAAAATATTACATTTTGAGAAACAGGCTTTAAAGTAAAATTGGGAATTTTATGAGCATTTAATTTCGTTAGTACTTTCCGGAAGCATATGAATCATTTTTTAACCTTCTGTTATTACAAAATACTCTTCTAGTTTTTTTATTACTTTTAACAATTTTGCCTTTTTTTTGTGGATCTCAAGATGCTTTCGTTGGGCTACACGAATCTTACGTGTATCTAGTTTTTCAAAGCATGATACACAGTTATAACTTGATTCAATATTACAATATTTTAAAATAATTAATTTTGCTACATGACTCATATTGAATTGTGCAATAGCCATATTTACCCTAATTTTACAGTTTTCAATTCTACAAATTTATATCTTTGAATCATTGACCATATGGTGATATTAACTGACTCCTTTGGGTTCTGAGTCTTTTCAGGTAAACCTTTTCTTAATAACATAGTGTCACCTAGATCTCTAAAAATTAGCTTCATTTAATCCATTATGGTATATAGCAAGGGTGTATGTGTTTATGATCATAGTGACTTTCGTTACATTCAGCTTTTTTTTCTTTTTTGAAACTTACACCAGCTATTTATACCCGCAGGACACAGTTCATGTTGAGATATCTCGTTTGAAGACAGAAGATAAAAATAAACAGCCCAAACAGCAGTTTTCACTCTGTATAGATCATTGATATTATTTCTAAAAATATCTTTGAATTTTTGGTATTAAAATGTCGGTGAGTTGGTTACGACCACTTAGGCTTTTTCCATCACTTAACTTTTCTTCTCTGTTTCGATTCTAAGATCCAAAAGACTTGTACCCATACACTTTTGGATAAGCCCAATACACTATAACTCTTCCATTTGAACATCATATGGTTTCACGCTCTTCAGATACTTATGCATAGGAAAGCACAAGTGCTCCTAGCACAGCTCATTTAATGCGCATCAAAGAGTAGCGTTATTTAGAAATAAATACAAATACTTCTAATTATCGTATTTTCTCATATCATATATCATTTTAAACAGAAATATTTGAACTTTTAGAAAATCTGAAAAAGTGAAAATCAATATTTTTTTTCAAAATTTCATGTGCTGTAATAATAAACTGCCCTCTTAATAAACTTCTAATAGTTCAACAGTGGGTCATTATTTTGTGATAAATCAATTCCTTGAATGATAATTAACGAATAAATTAATCACAGAAATAATTATTTCGCCAAACATTTTTTTAGCTTTTAGTAATAAGTTTACGTAATATTTAAATCCTTAACTGGTTTGCCCACACATCAGGTGAAAGCTGGCAACAACCGGTTTGCCTGTACACTGAAAAGAAACTGATATTTTCTTCTTTTCTATCTTTAATTTGCACATATTTTTAATTCTTATATGGGGATTATTAGTGCAGGTGTTTTTAAGAAATGCAGTTTGTCCACATGGTACTAAAATACTTCTCATCCGGAATTTCTCTGTGGAGAAGGCACAAATTGATCATTGAAGACAGGAAGTTAGATTCATGAAAATATTCGGCTAAGAACAGGGATTGACAAGGGATTGATATGTGCAATTTGTTGCTTGAAAAGAAATGAAAATGGAAGGTTAATCTAAAACAGTCGATATTACCTCGGCCCCCATAGCAATGTAATACTTGATATTACACCATACATCAAATTGTGTGTGCATATATATGCAAATAAACACAGAAAATGCTCAACCGTTTGAAAAAGAAGTACGGGCATGACATCTTTTTACAAGTAGGAGAGAAAAAATTTTAAGAAACATGAATTATTCTTCATAGCATGCAGAGCGTACTTATAAAAAGCAGATATTTAGGAATTTCAGTTTCCCAAATTATAAAATAAAAAATTACAGGAAAACTTTGAAACTGAAACTGAAAATAAAATCCTTCATCAGCTGGGTGGCGAGGTTGTTTTGTCGCTGGCCTTTTGCACCTAAGGTTGCGGGTTCGATCCTAGCCAATGTCGGTGGATTCTCATGATGCAGCACATTGACAGTGGTTACGTCGTATGAATATAAGCTGCATGAAAAAAATCCATTGAGTGTCTGTTTGGCTTGGGTGTTCTTAGCGAAATTAAATTCCTAAGTACAGTTTCGCACCACCATAGCTCAAATGCCTCCCTCTGGGTAAGAAATTCGGCGACAAAATTACTTGCGGTAAATAGTATCACCTATATGAGTGTGTGTGGCGCTACGCTAGCAAGTGATACCAGCTCCTGGATATGTACTAGGACTGCAAAAGTTAATTATCAATCAATGTGCAGCCCCATTAGAAAAGAAAGAGAAGAAATAAAATCCTTCCATTTCCACATTCTTTTAAGAATTACGTTTTGTTATAAGCATTAAAAAGTGTTCGTTTACTTGGAACGTTTTGTTCAATTAAATTAAGCGCTTAAGGGCTAATGATAATTTCAAACAAATGATTGAACAAATGGGTGAAGGGCTCGGACTCGTGGCTGGAGTGTCAGAAAATCGAGCCCAGTAACACTGAAGACCTGCCATATAGAGAGAAATACTTTATGCTAAATCTGTCTAGGCTCAAATATCTTCCCGTTGGTGTGGCGTGGAGGTTAGGAGGTGGGTGATAACTCTGGTATTGTTCTCGTCACTCGACAATTACGAGGTTCGTTTGTAATAGCCTTCGTACAGTACAGCACTCTCTAACACTTTATTTCCTTTGACAAACTTTAATCCTTTATGAAACATTTTATATTTTTACTTTACATTTATCAGTATTTTTAGATTAAATCTTATTCAAAAGAAATTATATATTATTTTTCCTCCTCCCTCTAAATTTACAAAGATATCAGTTATAGTATTTCTGGGATGGTTTTTTTAAATGACTGCTTTTAATAAACTTCTGTTGAATTTAGTTGAGTTTTAGTTTAGTTTTATTGAATTTAGTCAATATTCTTTGAAAGATAAAGATTCACAGTGACGATCATGTTGATAAACTTGTTTATTTAGCTTTTAGGTGATAGTATACGTAAAGTTTCAAAATTCTTTCTAATTTTTGTTATTGAAAAAAAGAAATAAATGCAATAATTTCTTTCGAATTTTTACTAGGCAAATGGGAATTGTACTTATATAATGTTAACGATGTTTGTAACTGTATTACTCATTTATATGAATTATACATCAAGCAGAATTTCGTTCTGCTGGATTAATTAACGATTATTTTAAATGCATTCAAGTCATTGCGGTGGTAATTATATGTTTCGACAGGAATTATACTGAAGTAAAAATATGTTCCTTATATATATATTTTATAAATATGAAATAAATAAATGACACATTTCTGTTTGCCAGCAAATTAAACATGGGAACGCAACGCTCTGCAAAATAAATATATCCAATAATTTTTCCAAACGCTCACAAAGGCATTTCTTTTTTCAAATTGAAATCTAAGTTTTGGACATAAAAATTATATCATATTCCTATTTTATCTTTTGATTTTACTAAATATTTATAGATTATACCCATTTTCCGTCAATTTTAATTAAAAAATTTCTATATATTATGGTGGACAAAAGTAAAAGGAAAATAATTTACAGTTTATTTAAAATGGGAAACAATTATGCACTACTACAATGAAAGTCTACATAAAAAATTCGGACTTTATGAAATAAAGAAGCTTTAAGATATATATACATTATGGTTTTGAATTGTTCCTTTAAAATTATTTGTGTTCTTTTTAACATTATACGAAATAAATCTAACATAACGGATGTTTTAAATCTAAAAAATAAATGTTTTATTGAAATGTAACATACATATATTTATCTATACAATTTTTAATTCTTATGGAAAATCAGAAACTCAGGCAAGTGTTATTATCAAGCTAGATATCCCATATTTCCTTTTTTGAAAGATAATTAAATCTCGGCAAATGAGTTTTGATGCACAATCTTTATATACGTATTTTTCCGTTTTAACAATTCTATCATCGATATATCCTGCTCAGATTACTCTTACCATCTAAATGAAAATAGTTTCATAATAAGTCGTTTTTTTTCAGTTTTTTTCTGCTTTCTTAACAAAATTTTGGTAATTCTTAGAATTTGAGCAGGACAGATGTAATAAGTATTGGAAACTCTTTTCGAAAATTTGGATATGGTATAAAACAAAATGCATTCAACAGTAATAAACTATCACAAATTATATATTTTTAAATACAGGTTTTCAAACATCTTTGTCGAAATGGAATTTAAACTTTCATCAATGGTTCGAAATCTTCAAATTTATTTTAACTTTTTACTTAAAATGTTCATTTATGCATTTATTCGTAAAAATTATGATGAAACATTAGAGTGTGCTTATAATTATTTAATACTAAACGTAATAGATTGCTAAAATTCCATTTTATTACATTAAATCGTCATCTATAGGTTTAGCTTTCTTTATTTTTTAAAGGTTTGACATAATATAAGCATTCTTACAATTTGGATCAAACTTATTTTCCGTTCTACAAATGAATTGAACAGCATTTTTAAATCTAAGAAAGAAAATCAGATCAAAAGCCTTACGCATAAATTTTACTTGATCATCAGTTCGATTTGTCTTAGCGATGAAGCATGAAATTCTAGGGAAATTGCAGAAATATATTTTTTATATTATATATATATATATATATATATATATATGAATATTTCAGACGTACGAAAAATATTAAACGAAATCAAAACCTTAACTTTGACACACATTTACCGAAGAGAAAACTAGCACTTTTCATCGGTTTCCATTTTTTTTGTGAATTCTTATTTTATGAAATTACTTTGTCATTCTACCAAGTTTTTTTTCAAAATTTCAACGCCAGTCCCCATACACTCATATGCGCACATTTCTTTGATACAGGATATTTTTTCGAATTGGAAAAACTTATTCATCCTCATTGATTCTAGAAATTGAGTATTTTTAGGATTCTCAATTGCTGAAAAACATTCTTTTTTCATTTATTTGAAGGGGAATATTCGAGTAACTTGTTAAGCTGCTTTGGATAGACTTATCTTTCATTACTTATGTACAACAGAATGCAGAAGTAATTAAGTTTATAAATATCAATACACAATAATGAATTTTCACTGTACAAAATAGATGCTATATATGTATATTTTATTAGACACTACATGTATTGTTATAGAATATTTAATATCTATAATTTGAGAATAAAGAAACAGATGTACAAATGGATAACACGTTTGTTTGGGTCTCGTATCATGTATATAAGTAAATATTGAAACAACGTTTGTTGTTTTCTCTTCAAAAGTTGCTCTCTATTGGAGAAAATTGAGCTTTACTGGGAAAATTCTCTTCCTAGTACAAACTTAGC
>BMAU01011021.1:287500-322500 GCA_019973935.1 Trichonephila clavipes
AGAAAATCCGGTTTGAAAAAGGTAGGATGTTGAAAATGGTAATAGTATACGAAGTGCTTTTGTTTTCAGTACAGATAATTCCTCATACACCTCTACCCCAAATTCAAAGAGCGATTTATTAAAAAATTGCCTTTTAATTTTTCACTGGATGTGAAATTTATGAAGATTTCTTCTTCGGAAGTTGAGAGCCCTTCTGGAGTATCTTGAAATAGATCCCTAATCCACTCGTAACTTGCTACCAAGCTGTCCTCATCCAGAAAATACTTCTTAAAATTCTTTGCCAACATAACTAAATGATTTTACATGATTTAAAAACAACTTTCACATGTTGTTCTATAGATTTGTAAGTTTTAACACATATCGAGCTGGGGCTTTTTTTCCATCATTTACTTCAGTAGTGGTAAATCCAAAATTTAAGTATTTTTGAAAAGATCGCCTTGATTTAATTTTTGGAACCATGCTCGTTCGTCTGTGTACTTGTTGATTCTTTATTATGGTTGAATGTTTGCTTACGACTTAAAAATGTATGTATGATATTGTTTTAATCTACTGCCGTAAATACTTAATTACCGTGAATTACAATTAACGTGGAAATTAAAAAAAATGTACATTCAAGCTAGGTTCGGTAGCTATAGGAGTATCAAGTCGACCAAAACTGACTGGAATTGTACGAGGAAAAGCATTTTTACATGTTTTGCGCAGACGTCCGATAGGTTGCCCAGACTCACGCAAACGTACCCTATAAAGCCAGATGTGATGGATATGATAGAGAGCGTCATTGACTGGACTATTTTTCTAATGACATTTGTACTTTGAGAAATGAATATCCTGAAGGAAATAAATCTTTAATTAAATACATCATTTTGCGATCTGTTCCAATTTAAAAATTAGAGAAAGAAAAATAACATAATTCTAAGTAATATATATTTTAAGTAATTTTCTTAAAATATATATTACATAAAAGTTACATATACACAAAATTTAATATACTTATCGTATAATTTGTACGGTTTATAATTAAGATCGTATTGTAACTTTAGCGTCTCTCTCTCAAAGTGCATTTTTATTGCAGTAAATACATTATTGTTGTACAGGGGGGCGAGACAAAAATTTTGATTGAAAATTGGGTCGCCAGTATTGAAAGTTTGAGAAACACTGCTTTTAATGTATGAGTGGTGCACAGAGTATTTTATGACTAATTAATTAATACTAATATAAGAACAAGTTTAATAATTATTAGCTACTTCCATGGGCTTGTCTTACAGAGCAAAGTTTTTGAAAGGAGTTTTAAGATAAGAAATTGACCCTCTGAGTTCATTTTCTATATTTAGCTGATATCTATATTTTGTCTTCTAAGCAGCCACCGCATTTTGTAATATGTTCCAATTTAAAAATCAGAGAAAGGAAAAATAACTTAGTAATTATCCTATTACTTAACATTTTTTGCTTAAAAGTAACATATACAAAATTTAATACTTATGTCATGAATTTGTACGGTTTATAATAAATATTGTTGCTTTATCGTAAAAGTGCATTATTATTGCATTCAGTAAATTATTATGTATAAGGGGGGCGCGATAAAAATTGTGATTGAAAAAGGGGCGCCAGTATTGAAAGTTTGAGAAGCACTGATCTAATGCTATTAATAAAATATTCAGTTTAAAAATATTTTTATTAATTGGTTATCCAATAAAAATAGTAAGTTAATTTTAGGTATTAACTTCTTCATGAATTGTCTGGTTCCATTACACAATGAAAGTGGGTCTAGATTTTTAAGGAGAATAATTTTCGAATCAATTTTAAGTTCCAAAAATTTAAGAACTAATTCATTTGGATAATAACCCCTTTGAGTCAGAAATGTTATCAATATATTTGTATTATTTTTTGGAACGTGTCATAAATGTTTAAGCTGTATTATAAATTATATTAAAATAGTTCCAAATAAACAAAGTAATACATATCAAAGAATAATTACCTTAATATTGAGCTATTAAAACATTTATGAAGCAGATTTAAAATTACTAAATTTACACATTGTGGAAGTGGAGGAAACTGGAGGGTTGCTCCTTTTCAAAAACTATTGCCTTCGGGAGTTAACTTTACATCCCTGAACAGGTATAAATGGTTAAAATATATAAAAAAAGCAATAAATATAAGTTAAGTAAAATAGTGTCAGTTGTATTTGATTTATTTATTGTTCTAATTTTATATCTATAGCTGCATGCACTCTTAATTTTAGAATTAGTGTAATGAGACAAATATACACTGTCACACTTTTCTGCATTTTTTTTTTAAATCAGTAGTGATATCATTTGTTGAAATTCTTACCACAGACTTCAAGTTAATGTTACCCACCTTAGATATAAATTTATTCCTAATCCTAGTTTACTCCTTTTGTTGAAAATTTACGTTCATTAAAATATAGGAACCATTTTCTGCCTATATGATTCTTTCACTGTCTCGGTGGACCATAAAAAAACTGTTTGTGGAACACGTGCGGCTCATGGACAGCTACTTACCCTTCCCTGTCATAAATCATTTCAAAAACACAAACTAATAAATATCAGGAAGTTTTGAAAACTGAATAAAAAATTATACTTGAAACTTACTCCTGTGAACTGTGAAACTCTCTCAATACTATCTACAACAGACCACTAAAACACATTTAGTTTAGCAATACACAGAAATGAAATTGCAAAATTAACCTTAAATAAAAACATTTTCAACAAAAACTACTCAAATCAGTATAGCTTAGGAATAAATTGAAATAAATTACAACATTAACATTAATTGAAGTTAATAAAATAACTACGATTAAAAGATTGGCAGCATGAACTGAGAAAAATAGCAATATCAACATTAGCTAAACTAAATATTAATCAATTAAGTTTATAACTAAAGTTAAATATAAATTGCAAATACACTACATACAAAATATATAAGCTCTTGTATATAATGCATGTTTGCAAAAGGAATTTATCATCCTTTGATATAAACACAAACTCTGATTTTGAGTTAGTAATATTTTTAATAATGTATCTTATAAAAATAATTATTAAAGTTTTTAATAATATATCTACTTGTTCAAAAAAATTATGAAAAATGACTATGTTAAAGTAATTTAATGATGCAGAATGAAGTCTTGTTGAGAGAGAGAGAATGCAATTGTAATATATTATAAAATCCCTCAGTATTCCACAACATATTACTTTGAGTACTTTATTAAATTTTTTTTAAAAAAATTGAATAATAATAAAAGATTGCAAATACTGAAAAAATAGTTTAAATTTGTGTACAATTACTTACCAATTATTCATATTAAAATGGTTAAATAAACCTTTCAATATATTTTCATCTTTTTGTAAAAAAAAACTCACATCGTGCTCCAATTTTAAAACTTTGTAAAAGAGTTTCTACAAGAATTTTGTGTTCTAATTAAAATCTGAAAGAAAATCCATTATTCATTAATATTTAACGAATTGCGTACAATAGGGTACGTTTCTCGAATTGTTTTGGAATTTAAAATACGTTTCTTTTAAATACTATTTCAATTATAGTGGATAATACTTGATATTTTGGACAAAATATTTATAAGTAAAATACCTAGTTACGCCTTGTGCTGAATACATGCTGCAACGTGTTTACGTAATAACAAAAGTTCACACAAAATATGCATAATTGGATAATTATTCAAATTAATTTAAATTTCATAGAACGATTTCTTTGTATTTAATATTATTAATTATTACATATTATTTAATCAATATTTTTTATATCTTCCTTCACTTAGTAAAGAAATAAATTCCTGTAGAATAATTCTAAAATGAATTATTTTAAACATTATCCTGAAACAAGATGCGTAAGCCATAAAATCTTTGATAATTTTCCCAGTTTAGCTAATAGATAGT
Organism: Trichonephila clavipes; assembly: GCA_019973935.1. Lineage (NCBI taxonomy): Eukaryota > Metazoa > Arthropoda > Arachnida > Araneae > Nephilidae > Trichonephila > Trichonephila clavipes. The sequence continues at coordinate 291,409 of BMAU01011021.1, forward strand.
AGAAAATAAAGTTTTATAAGATAAACGAATAATAATATTAATTTGCATAAAACACCGTGAAGCTTATGTTACACAAGGGTCAAATTCATTGTACTACGTTAAAAACAAATTTGTTTAAACTATTTTATAATATCGAAAATTGACTTTATGGTTTATCTGAAATATTTAAAATAGCGTTTTAAGTTTAGCAAATATTTTGAACCTGCTATTGGTTGAAAATAAACTATTAAACAAACATTAATAAACTGTAAGTAAGTATTGCAAATGTTTTCTCGTCAAGCTTAGGTTTTCAAATGTATAGCGTCTTTGAAAATGGTAAATAATTAAATCTTCATTATTGATTATTCATAAATTTTGTAACATCCTTTTTATATCATTTTATATATTTTACGGTTTATTTATTTTTAAACTGTTATTTTGCTTGTAAATTTAATATAATTTTTAAAGAAAAATGACTCATAAATTTCAATAAACATCTAATAAATATTTCATTTACAATATATTTGTAAATGGTTTTTATTCTATTTAACAACTAGATGTATTACTATTTAGACAATTAACAGGAATCCAATACACATACATCAAAAATGTTTCCAATGCAGTTCTTTTAAAATATTTGTTATAGTCTGCAATTCAACTCAAATAATTGACGTTTTGAAATAAAATATATATTTTTATTTTTAATACAATTATTTATATATTTTTTTTAATCAAGATCTTAGAAAATATTAAGATATAGCCATTAATTTTTTTTTCTTAAAAAATACTCCTGAATGCGCAGAAATAAAAAAAAATCCCATCAAATTTAAAAATATCCTTTATAATAACAATTATATTCTTTATTTCAATTGAGAAGTCGTAACCATTTTTATGCTTGAAAGATTTATATATTTTCATACAGCTTTCTAAGACTGCACTGAAGGAACTTAAGTTGCATGTTACAATTACACATGATTTAATTAAATTTTAAAAACTCAATTTATGCAGTTACATTTGCTTACATAATATATTAAATACACATTTAATTACCGTATAGACCTTTCAATTTACAATGTTTATATGATTTCCATAAATTTTAATTATTATTTTAAAAAAAACACTTTTCGATTCTCAACTGTCTTAGCTTTAACGCACGTCAAATATACAAGGCATTATACATTATAATTGTACTAAACTACTATTTTACCACAAGGATAATAAGTGTTTTATTCCTATCCGCATATGTGATATTTGAATAGATATTAAAAACTAATTGCCCCTGACAACAGTGAGTATGCGATATTATTTCGTCAACGAAGCTTAAATTATTGAATATGCTTATTAAAGGAAGGTGAATGATTTTGTTTTTAATTTTTTAAAAGAATTAAGTAGCTTTATTTTATATTGCAGGAAACAATATTTGTTTCATCTTTTTTTCATTCTTAGCTCTAAGCGATTTTAGATTTTGACTTACAGGTTGGATACTTGAGAACGTAAAAATTATTCTCAATTAACGAAATTTTGAAGCTTTAAAAATGGGACAAATGATGTAATGTTTGTGTTATAAATATAAAAGACACACACACAAACAAATATATTGTAACCGTTATTAATTCAATTTATTATTGCTTTTGCAGATAATTATCAGTAAGCTTTACTTACAAGCATGAAATATTATATGATCTAATCTGATATCAATGTTGCGATTATTGGAGAATTATTTTATTCCACTGAGAGAGATCATCTTATAATCATATTTTTGTATTGACATTAATTTAAAGTATTCATATTACAAGAAAGCAATTATGTTACAAAATAAATATACAGATATATAAATTGATAAATATGTTTTACTAACAGACAATTAAAACAATATGTGAAAAAATTCAAACGTTAGACTGTATTGTTTATTGTCTAATACTTTACTTTTACATACTTGTATAGATGAAATTGGTATCTTTCGGTTGTAAACATGCTAGAATTGATATTATATCTTATGTATTTCAAACTTGTTCAAAGAAAAAATTAGCATACAACTTTGGTAGAGTACAAGTTAGGTTTAAATACCATCTCATCCAGTGATTACTGTGGAATGTATTTCAAAAATTTAACACATACAAGAATTTTAAAAGTGATGATTTAACATAATAAAGTATATAAATATACTTTTTTATACTTAGCCTCGTATACAAATACAAAAACAAATGTCGAAAGTTCCATTAGAATTTTAAATTAATACTATTCGTTTGATTTTTTTTATAATAGAACCTATTTATTTACTTATATATGTAAAATTATATTTTTTGAAATAAGTATAAAAAACGGTTTCTTTTTAAAGTACCATAATAGAATCAGTAAGTGCGGGTATTGATAAAATCTTGGATAACATATTTCAATGTTTTTCGAATTTTGTTAGACTTAAAATTCGAGGGATTTCTTTCAGGTGCAAATAATTAAGACTGTTATAAAAAATCCTTACTTATGTCCATTTTTAGGTGTAACTAATTGTCAATATTTTCAGAGCCTTTATCAAAATGTACAGGGTTTAGCTGAACTCCACCGACAAATTAAGAGGAAAGATAGTAGACAGCATGGGGGCAACAAATTACCATAGCATATTAGGTTAAGACCCGCGCTTAGTTGGAGTAATTCGCAGAAAAAAATTATGGTGGGTGAGATATCGAGTGGAATGAAAAGGGGATACAAGTGGTAAGAAATATATATATATACATTCATAAGACGTAATGAATGTTTACGATACAAAAAACGCATCATAGCTAAGCACCAGAAATGCAATGAGAAATGATTCGCACAGGAATTGTTCATAGCACAGCCGACACCTTCGAACGAAGGTTTGTAGGAAGCATTCTAACAAATCTGGTGTGCTGTCGATGTCAGCTGAAGGGACGACGATTCCTATTGAGAGATCCTCCACTGCAGCACCTGCCGTCTCAGACGCAAGAAATTTCAGGTAGCCCTATTTAAGTTCAACTTTACAAGAGTGTCTCCAAATAGTTCAATCCATTACATTCATTTGGAATTGAGATCAATTGAAGAAGTGGGGGGAAAATCCTAAATAACACAAATTCTATCACATTATTTGAAATATTCTTAAACTTTATTACAGACATTATCAAAAGTTCTTAAGGGGGAAATGATCGAAAGTGACTAACTGTTTACTTCTACATAAAGAATGAATTGAAAGAACCTCGTTGGATAGTGAGCTATTTATATCGCCTATTAAAGTAATTCACTAATGAGAAAAGAAAAAGAAAGGAATAAATGAAATTAAATGTGACTTAAATCATAATTTATCTAAAGAGATAATGTTTTTTCTGTATGCGTAAGGTTCTAAAGAGAGCAGTTGATTATTGCAATTCTCACGGGTAACATAAAAGAGATATTGGTTGGAACACATTACACTTTTACATTAAGTGAAATTTCTAAATAAAGTAATTATTTTTGGGAAAAAATATTTATTTGGTAATAAAATAGTAATTTAGCAGCTGGTTTTTATTCTAAATTGTTTTAGTTCAACATTCAAAATTGTTACGCCTTTCTTTTAAATTAATTACATGTTATCAATATTTAATACTTTATGCAGATGTGTATTTAAAAGATAATTTGATAGCTCTTAAGTATTTGTTTCTGAATCTTTTTAAATAATTATTTAAATTAAAGTAAATCTATTAATTTTCTTTTTATACTCTTTCAATTTCTTTTAGGAAAGCATTTAATGAGTTTATTTAAAATCTTTTTCAAAGTTAGTAAATAAATCACTGTAATCATTTATTAATCCTAAAAAAATGTATATTATTTAATGAATGAAATTTTTGTTTATCTCAAAAATTATTAAATACGTTAACCAATTAACTGCCGGGCCCGTTTGAAAGCGTGTAACTATGTGCGTCACGGAAATCGAGCGATTCCGAGTATACTCGTCAATCACAGTATCTGTTTGAAATATTGGATCAAAAGATAGGATTATTTTATAAAGTTGCCTAATTTATAGCTAATACTTATTTATTTGGTCAATAAAAACGTATATTACATCCATATTACTCGAAAACCGCAACAAAACTTACATATGAAGGTACGAATTAAAAATCTCTTGTGGAATGGTATTCACCAAAACAGGAAAATACACATACAATGGGACTTCGCAAATGGAACTCCAGTAACGTTGTCCCTTTCTGATTTCACGTTCACACAGTGTGAACACAAGTGCCTATATATATATATATATATATATATATATATATATATATATATATATATATATATATAGGGCTGTTTGTCTTCAAAGTATATAAAATCCGGAATGTGATTCCTACCTCATTGGGTAACATTAGGTTTAAATAGCCGAGAGTTTGTGTTGGTTTTTCTCTATGAATTCTTAGGAGTTTAAAAAAAGCAAAATCATAGCTTCAAGAAAGCTATTAGTTATGTAAGCTTCACGCATTTGTACCACGTCTGACAAAACATCAAGGGACCATATTATGAATCAATTTTACTACTTTTGCCTTTTTGCTTCTTCTATGTTTAAATATAAAAAATATTACCATCTCATACAAATAAATTCATTATGCGAACTTATACGCTGTTTCAACCAATGAGTGTGCGCATATGGTATCACATAAGTTTATCTAAAATCTTCCATATTTTTTATTTATTTGTTTTACTACAACTAGGCCTGACATTCTTTTAAACTCCTTGAAATTTAAGAATATGATATTTTTTCAAAATTTACAATTTAAATAGCCAAAGATTGCTACTTTTTACGCGTGACGAAACACAAAATTCTGCAATTTCTCCATGGTAAGTACACTCGTCAATCAGAGTGAACTGGGTAAGAATTCGTCATGTAATAAATAGGAATCTGATCATGTAAGGTATTTACATAAAAAACGTAAGGCAACTCATTTAAAAGTAATCCCAAAAACTGAGATTACAACACATGCAGAAAAGGAAAAATTGAGAAGATATTCAAACAATGTTTTTCACACATTCCTATTTATAATATTATAAAATACATGCTTTAGTTTCGCTTATAAAATAATTTTAAGACCTTTATTTAATAAATATGTATTGAAAAATTGTTTAGAAATTTTATTTTTACATATTTACATACAAATACCTATCACAAATAAAAAAACTTAATAAGTCTCTAAGTAATCAAAATATATAAAAATGTATTTAATGTATCAAACTATACAATTTATAAAATGTTACATTCGACATGCATCTTTAAAATCCTTAGCGTATCAGCATAATATTGACTATAAATCTAAAATAAAATTTTACCTTATATTTGATGAAATTCTATTTTTTAGAGTTTCAGTTTTTATACCAAAAGAAATCAAATTTCAAAACATTCAGTTTTCCAAGCTATAAGTTTACCCGAATAACTATTTTCAGTTCCAAAAACAAGAAATATCGTATTTTATTTGAAATTGTAGAGAATATATATATATATATATATATATAATATAGTAATATATATGAGTAAGTGTTGCTGAAAAACACTTATGATTTTGTAAAGCTTACATATATGATGCATAGAAAGTTTATTTTTTTGTTTATTTATCATGCTCAACTACTCTTAGAAATTCAAATATTCTTATGAATATGATACCGTTATCGTATAATATTTTTTATGATAAAGTATGTATTACCTTTTATATTTTGACTGAGATAAATAAGTTTCTATTGTTTAAAACTTTTATTGATTTATGTTTATATAAGAAAGTATTTCATTATGTTTTATCTTTCCAATGACTTGGAATATTAATAGTAAAATATATATGCGAATATCAAAATTATATTTTTCAATTTTCTTTGTATATATATATAAGGATAATTAAATACGATCTGAAATTAAATCCTCCCTTAACTTTTATTTTATGCAATATCTTCAAATCTTAAATTAAGCACTCAATTATTTCTCCGAACATATAGGCTACAAACAAAACACTTTTATTCCCAGAACGTTATTTTTTTATATCCTCCATATACCATCCTTAACTTTCAAGTAGAACCCATATACTAAAAAGAGTACTTAATCGTTTTGGACGTAAGTATTCAGCCCAATTAAACTGCTCTTAGCGCCGCGCTCTCTCAGCGTAACATATCTCGATTGCTGGCAGAATAAAACCGATTTTAAAAAAGCTTGGTGGTGACTTGAAACATCACACATAGATATATATGCAGAGAGAGACAAATAATTGAAATGTACATTTCAATAAATTTTTAATAATTCAATTACGATAAAATTCAATTACAATTACACATTTATTTATTCCATATCATCTTCTAAAGAACTTTAAATTAGTATAAGTTAAAAGCCAATTAGAGTAATTTTAGATTAAATTAAATATAAATACGTCATTTTACTGCAATACTTGAATAACAAAATAAAATATTGTTCACAAGTTGGGATTATGCATTATTTCATAACATTTCTTAAGCTGCTTATTTAAAAAGTGACCCCATATATTAGAAATTTATTTGTGTATATTAGCCACACTATATTAAGAAATAAATAAGAGAATATATATTTTTCCTGAAAACATTAGCACCAGTATTTTTTTTCACATCATATATGACTACTGTAAATGGTAGCTTGGATAATGATAGCATTAATAGAATTTTCTCAGAAAAAAAAACCTTAAAGACCATAATGCATTTTTAAAATAACATAATACGATGGAATGTCAACACTTTTTTTAATAAGATTTTTTTCCTCTAACGAAAACTTTCCAGACAAAACAAAGGAAAGGGAAAAAAGTTGAAGAAAAAATAAGAATTTTACCAAGACGCAACAAGGAAAATGATATTTTTCTCTTGGTTTTTGTTTTATGGGTTATATAAAGTTTAAAAAATTATATTAAGTTAAAAATACCTCCTTTCATTATTTATGAACGAAAAAAATGCACCTAGAAGGAAAAACTATATACTTATTTAAAATTCAGGGTGCAGAACAGCGCTTTCCTTTTTTTTTCTCATCAGAGAACTACGTTCTCTGCGTATCCTCATCGCTCCCCCTTATTTTAATCGGTCTAAGGGCTTGATCTCACTCGGGATGTAAAACCTTAAGAAGATTTTATGAGATCTGCAGATCTATGCTTCAAACTGGATACAGCAAAATGCTGGCTCATATTGTTGATGTAAGATGGATATATATTCATAATTCATTGGATACATTTTTATTTCGATTGCCTTATAATATACTGTACCTTCAAAATGAAATATCAGATAAATGCAACAAATTATATGGTGATTGAATCAAAAATATTAAATTTCCAACCATTATTCAATATTTTGACTACAAAAAATTTATTAAAATGTACGGGAGAAATTAGAAAAAAAATATTATTATACTTTTTTTAGAGAAACTTATATATAATAATATTTATTTTGCTTTAAATGCGATTTAATTCAATTTTCCTCATAGTTTTTCCTATTATTTATTAAAAGAAGTATTTGCTATTTTCAATTTAAGAAAATGTATAATTCTCCCCAAATTGAATGAAAATTTCAGTAACTTAGTTTTCATCTTATAATGGGTTCTTTTGTAAAATGTAATGGAAGAAAGTATAAAGAAAATGTGTGAAGATTCTATGTAAGAAATGTTTTGCAAGCATCTTTTGAAACGCTTTTGAAAATAAAATTTAGGATCATTTTTTTAACTTCCAATGTTATAGCAACTTTGGATAAAGCAAATAAATGCTTCAGCTTCTCTCTCTCTCCAAATGTTATCCTTAATTTTGGAAAGAAATATCGCGCTATTTATCGAGAATAAACTTCTTCAAAAGAAAACATTGCTCAAAAACTAGGGGAAAATAGCATAAACTGTAAAGCAACACAAAATTGGAAACGCTTTTTAAATAATTTACTTTTCTCCAAGTTAGAGTAAACACTGCTTACCTCATGCATGAAAACCAGCGAAATATTTAAATAGTAAATTATTCACATTTTTTTTCTCATATCGCGCTTTAAACTAGAGATAAATATGAATAAAAAGGGATAGATAAATAAATAATGTGTATGGTATTTTGATATTCGAAAAATTTTGATTGAATATTTTATATTTTTAGGATTATTATTTATGGAAGAGCATGTTTACAATAATATTTAACAACAAAAAAAGATGTATACACGTCAATTAATACAAAAAATAGGTTTCACGTGAAGCATGCACATACAAACGCACATGAAAAAAAAAAGTTAGATCTAATAAAAATAAAAAATTAAATTTATCTCATTTAACAATACCAATTCAATTCAGTTTGAAAAGAAAAAAAGAAAAACAAAAACTGTACTCTATTTTCAGCATAGCATCGTTTCAAAGTTAATTATATTTTTTCGTCTCTCAATGGATGAAAAGAAATTCGAAGATTTTAAAACAATAAAAGGAAATTAAAGAAAATGTGATTTTACTGCACGGCGTAGTTTACTGGAAGTAGTGGCGTGCTCTCTTTTTCTGATAAGGCCCACGGCAATATGTAATTCGATTACGAATTACAGGCTTGGACTGTGGTAATTAGTTCTAGATCCGATAACTGGTGAATCAGCGTAAAGGAATTTTCGTCCAATTAGAAGCATCTGCATTCGCCTTTACCAAAATTTGCCATTTTCTTTCCAGGATCCGACCGATTTCTGAAAAAAGGGAGGGAAGGAAGTCAATGAGAACATTGGTTACATTTTTGTTATCTGATAAATGTACTAATTGGAAACTTCCTTAAATACTGGGGTAATAATTTATGTGTTGAAAATTTGCTATTTTTTAATGAATTTGCATCAATTCATTAATAATACAATATTCAATTGCTTAAATTACGTATTACATGAATGTTATTTTATATTTAATTTTCTTCTATGTTTGATTCTTTTTCTTTTTCTTTTTTCACTGCCTTCTATAATCTCATCTCCAAAAACTAAAACGCAACATTTTCTTCAAATATCTCTATTAAAAATGGCTGCAGCAATAAAATAAATTGCTTATATGGATTATAGTAACATACTTTATAACACCTTATGGAAAAATGGTAGTCACTGCTTTATTTTTAAGAAATGGACATTAATACAAGAATGGGAGAAGATATGTAAAACCAAACAATCACAACTTCATGAGTAAATTGTTTGCATAATTCTTGAATTTCAGTAATTATTGATAATAATGTCTTTGACTATCCCAGAGAATCAAGTGGCGTCAGGAAGTTGTTTACGTACTTCGTTAAGGTAGTAAGTGTTCGAAGGATCAAGAAAAGGGTTTTCGTAAGCTGGTGCTGCAAGACATCTCAGTGTGTCTCACTGGTTGGTCCAATGACTCTATGATCAACTCCATTGCTAAGATTCTGTATCCAGAATACATGTTTCAGGCCTACCACGAGCTACAACACCTGAAGAAGACAGTTTTTTGTCTCTTTTGGCAGAACGTTAGAAGAACCACTACTCTACCGCATCTCTCGTTGCTGACCACTTTGTAGCACCACGGAGAAGAAAATCCGCTGCTACCTTACAGTGAAGATCTCTATACAAGACAACCAGTTGTGTGTGACCCCTCAATAGATGACCGAGAAGAACATGCTTATTGTAGGTAAGAGAGCTCGTATCCTGTATCAGATAGCAATGGATTTCTATAATATTCATAGAAAAATCAAGATCACACTGGAAAGTGATTCAGGGCGTGTCTGCTTATCAGTGGGAAACAAAACACCAGATACATCAATTCAACACTATTGGAATCATACATCAATCCATCACTCACTCGGTGGTGACACTGTTTTACATGTGTTTCATGAAGGAAATCGGCCTAGTTTAAAATATCAGGAATAAGTACCTGATTCATATATCCTAGGGCTATTGGTGCAGCGTACCAGTGCTGGTGCTATTAATAACGATTTCACCTGATAGATGATAATGCACGACCTCAGTGAGCTGAGGCTGTTGAAGACTATCCTGAGGGTCCCCATTTGGGGATAATGAAATGGCAGCTCAATTTCCAGACCTTAATCCAATAGAATATTTTGCCATAATATCTCGTAGATTTTGCAATAATCTATGTGTCCGACTTTGTTTCTTTTCAGTTGAAGGTTCCAATCCTAATCTTACTAACTAAAATCTTACTAGTCGAAAGACTACTACACGTTAAATCTGTTGAAAGCTGAATGTCCTCATATTTGGACCGTGTGAGGGTTTAAAGAGTGGTATAACAATGGCATCACTTAACAGAGGTTCAATCTCATGGTACCAGTCTGTTGCAGCTGACATGCTCTTTCAAAATTCCAGATTAATAATGAGTCAGTCATTCAATCTAAAGGGGAAAAAAATCGTATCAGTATTTTTATAGCCGTCACTGAAATTGAGGAGGTTGTATTTCCCTAAATAATGTCCAAAACTTTGTTTAATTCACAGTCATTTCGATTTTATTTCAAGCTATAAGCTACTTATTGGATATTTTGATCCATATCGTATTAATATAAGCAAATATGAGACCATGGTTTAATGTTATGAACTGAAAAGTTTGCTTGGAAATCGATATAAGGTTATGCAATATCTGATTCGAAGTGAATACAGATTTATTGTTTAAATAATATCATATGAGATAATAAAACATTATAAAAGTCATGGTATAGTTTTAAAAAATACCATATCCATTTATAAAAATTGTAATATGAAATATTACCCTATTTCACAACAAAATAAAATATATTAGACCAAATGTTCTTTACTACATATATATATACATTGTGAAATTTAGATGTAAGAATCGACGTTGTAGGCAAGTTATAATTTTCCTCATTTTGAAATGGTTGGTGTGCATTTGACAATGCTATAACAATACTTCTATGCAAGATAAATAAAAAAGAACATAGGAATATATTTTTTTCTGAAAACTAACTGGGTTACTTTTGGTTATTTAGAGATTTACTATTAACTTTCATGAATTCTGTACAGAAATTTTGTGCATTTTTGAGCACCCAAAACGCACGAGAGTAAAAGAGGCATTTAAACCAAGAAAAGTTTCAATGAAAATGATTGACATTTCAACAAGATATACATCTTGGAGCCAATAGCGCTTCCAACAAGGGCTATAACCGACCGTGGCGACACAGATTAACTTAGAAAACGTGTGAATGTTGCGTAGACTAAAAACTCAAGCAAGACACCAAATGCATCTCATTTATTGTTGACTTTTGATTGATTGGATATTTATTTTACACTTTGAATTAATATGAGGACTATTAGGGATAAACCTCATTATTTCGAACTAAAGGCAAATGACGAGGATAACTACTATTTTGGGATTTCATGCCCTGACAGAAAGCTCCGAGTTTGTACCTATGAACACTCAGCTTCTACGGTTGAATTTAACGGGTGAATGATTTTAAAGTTTCCATTTTGAGGTATACTAAGTTCACATAAAAATACATTTCCTTCTATTGTATCCTCTAACTGAATTCCTTCCTTTCTCAGTGGCCCGACAGTCCAAGGTAGACTTTGTTCTTCTCTAAAAGTTTTTTCCATGCCAGCTTTTATTCTGCTAGTGTTCTCAAAACTATGAGATATTTTTCTAGGTCATCAATACGTATAAGATTTGGCTTGTCTTTTCTGCGAGTACCAATTGGTTGGCCATTGCAAACTTTTTTAGTGGTGCGGTCTTCGTCCATTCTGACAACTTGACCTGACCATTTAATTCCTTGTATTTTGATGAAGTTAACGATGCCAGATTTCTTATACGAGTGATAAAGCTCGAAATTTGATCTGCTTCGCCCGTTCCATTTTCCTGAATACCTCCAAAAATGAATCTTAAAATCTGCCTTTCGTAGGTACTTATCATGTACTCATCTGATCGAGACATGGAATAGTTGAATTAAAACTGAACAATTTAAATTTTAAAACTTTTTTAGAGATAATATGGGTGGTGTATCAACGCATTCAGTTTCTTATAAAATGTTCTTATTTAAAACTATTTAGTCACACTTCTTGAAAAAAAAAGCTATAAGAAATCATTTTGGGAGTTGATATTTGGGACTCTTAAAACATGCAAAAAATGACTGACATTTGTCATCGGTTTTTCATTTCTCGTAGAATTCCTATTTTAAGAATACACATTGACATACTATCCAATATCGTATCGCCAGTCTCCATGCAAAAGTAATGATCAATGTTTTCTTTTCCACAGCCCATGAGATTTGTGAGGAACCACGTGATTCATTCGCTCTCATTGATTCAGGAAATTGAATTTCTTGCAAAGGGGACAATCATGGCAAACCTAACGACTTCCAAAACATTTTTTTTGTTGTACATAATTGGAAACAGTCGTTGACATGAGTAGTTTGATGCTTAGTGTACATTTCTTATATGCATTAAACATGTTCAGAATGAATGGAGATTTTGCTAATTTATAAGATAATATTTTTTCCCTTCAAATAATAGAACAAGCACAGTTCAATTTATTAGAAGACGCATATTTTTCCTTCTTTGAGAGATAAGTTATTTCTGATTGAGCAAATATCAGATAAAGGTTTTTTTTTACCACATCCATTATAACTTTATTGCTTATATTTTTAAAACTAAAGATAATTGAATTCTTTTAAACAGTTTTTCCATTGTTTATTGAATGTTTTGGAAATGTCTATAATTAAAATTCACATGATTTCACTTGAGATTTATTTTTCATATATTTTATAAATATATGAAGTACCTTAGAAACATAAGATATTGAACCAATCCTATTTTTATGTAATCACGTATTGTACTGATTATGAACGCTTTAATTTCTTCATCATTCTAAGTGTGTCATTACAAGGATTTTAAAACAGTTAATACATTGAATATTTTATTTGCCTTTAGTATGAATTTCAATCATATAAATTAATTTATTTAATACTTTAGTTTAAGTTTAATTTTTGAACTGTAATGTCATTTTACAGAACAAGCACATTTAAAAGTAATCACGTTTGTTTTCTGCTTTTTTGAAGGCATTCATCGGAGGTAGAATTCAAAGTTTCATGAACTGCGGTCACGGAAGCCCGCTGTTAAGTAGCATCGTTTGAAATGCTTTTTACCACTCCTCTCCTCTATGTACATCAGTGTTTCTCAAACTGTTGGGCGTGACCCACTAGGGGGCGAAGTAACTCTGCTAGGGGGTACAATCATTCTGAAAAGTCGAAAACAAAAGATTATTTTTTTTAAAAAATTTAATTTTCTGAAAGTAAAAAAACAAAATACATTCTGACACGATGAAATTAAAATATACATTTACACTGGTATAATACAATAAATGTATTCGTATTGCACAATGTATTTTTTAATTAATTTAACAATTCTAAATTAAGAACAGGTTTAATAATTACCAGTGAACCCCTGGGATAGCCATGTATAAAATTATGTAAAAAAATAAACATTTATCTTGATGATTTGTATAGTTTATATTTAATTCCTTAATTGCTGATTAAGAGTTACGGGATTCGCTCCCCTAAACCACCGTTTTCCATGTAGGCGCGCGTATGGGATATATTGGGGAGGGGGTATGTAAAGAAAAGGAATAAAAATGAGAATATCCTCTGAAATAAGAGTAAATCCTTTGCAAACACTGTCAAGGTTTTATTACTGCCGTTCAAAGACTTATGAGTAATTTTATGGGTAGCAGTGCACAGAAAAGATCGTATTTCGGAAATGTATATGTATATATACGTCCGGGTCAATCAACACTTTGGTTGAGCGAGACGTTAATATACGCAAGTGGTACTTAAGAGATTTCAGTCCTATTATAGCTTAAGTGACAAAGTATTATTTAGTTATTTGTATTATTGAATTCAATACATTGATATGTATTGAAGGGTGGGGGGTATGATGGGGAGGTGATGAAAATTATGATTGAATATTGGGTCGCGAAAGTTTGAGAAGCACTGCTAAAACAGGATGATTTTGTCACGCCATGTGATTGAACTGTGTGCACAGGCATTTTGTTCTGAGATAGTTATATTTGTTCTGTGTTGTAAGAAAGATGGCTTTTCGAGAACAATAGTGTAACATTAATTTTTGTCAAGTTTGGGTAAAACTCTGCTGAGACTTTAGAATTATAAGGAACGCGTATTGTTATTCTACAATATCCACATCAAAGGTGTACGAGTGGTATCGGTGTTTTAAAGAATATCAAGAATCGCATCTAACGGAAGATTGCGATGGAGGTAGATTTGATTTTAAAGTAAATATGCATCCAAAATTTCAATCTAAGGGCAGATTAGTGAACAATGAGACCTATCTAGATATTTTACGTCATTTGAAAGAATAAATTCAGCTTTACATTGCACCTTCATATGTTCAAACAAATAGTCCTAAGCATTCTTGTCAAAACTGAAACTAAAGTGCTTCCATGTCTCGCTTATTCATCAAACTTTATTACTCATGATTTTTATTTATTTTCATCATTGAAAAAATTGCAAGGATGTCATAAACAGAAGAGAAAGTAGCATAGGAGGAATTCTTACGAGTGTAAGCAAAGTAAGTCTATTTGTAGTGCTTCAAACGATTGTACAAGCGCTGGCAAAAGTACATTGCCTACCAAGGGGATTATTATAAAGGTGGTTATGAGTCGATATTTTAAAACTCTCAAGGCAGTGCTTCTCAAACTTTCAATACTGGCGCCCCCCCTTATACATAATAATTTACTGAATGCAATAATAATGCACTTTTACGATAAAGCAACAATATTTATTATAAACCGTACAAATTCATGACATAAGTATTAAATTTTGTATATGTTACTTTTAAGCAAAAAAAAGTTAAGTAATAGGATAATTACTAAGTTATTTTTCCTTTCTCTGATTTTTAAATTGGAACATATTACAAAATGCGGTGGTTGCTTAGAAGACAAAAAATAGATATCAGCTAAATATAGAAAATGAACTCAGAGGGTCAACTTCTTATCTTAAAACTCCTTTCAAAAACTTTGCTCTGTAAGACAAGCCCATGGAAGTAGCTCATAATTTTTAAACTTGTTCTTAATTTAGTATTAATTAATTAGTCATAAAATACTCTGTGCACCACTCATACATTAAAAGCAGTGTTTCTCAAACTTTCAATACTGGCGACCCAATTTTCAATCATAATTTTTGTCTCGCCCCCTGTACAACAATAATGTATTTACTGCAATAAAAATGCACTTTGAGAGAGAGACGCTAAAGTTACAATACGATCTTAATTATAAACCGTACAAATTAATACGATAAGTGTATTAAATTTTGTGTATATGTAACTTTTAAGTAATATATATTTTAAGAACATTACTTAATATATATATATTACTTAGAATTATGTTATTTTTCTTTCTCTAATTTTTAAATTGGAACAGATCGCAAAATGATGTATTTAATTAAAGATTTATTTCCTTCAGCATTCATTTCTCAAAGTACAAATGTCATTAGAAAAATAGTCTAGTCAATGTCGCTCTCTATCATATCCATCACATCTGGCATTATAGGGTACGTTTGCGTGAGTCTGGGCAACCTATCGGACGTCTGCGCAAAACATGTAAAAATGCTTTTCCTCGTACAATTCCAGTCAGTTTTGGTCGACTCGATACTCCTATAGCTACCGAATCTAGCTTGAATGTACATTTTTTTAAATTTCCACGTTAATTGTAATTCACGGTAATTAAGTATTTACGGCAGTAGATTAAAACAATATCATACATACATTTTTAAGTCGTAAGCAAACATTCGACCATAATAAAGAATCAACAAGTACTCAGACGAACAAGCATGGTTCCGAAAATTAAATCAAGGCGATCTTCTCAAAAATACTTAAATTTTGGATTTACCACTACTGAAGTAAATGATGGAATAAAAGCCCCAGCTCTATATGTGTTAAAACTTACAAATCTGTAGAATAACATGTGAAAGTTGTTTTTAAAACATGTAAAATCATTTAGCTATGTTGGCAAAGAATTTTAAAAAGTATTTTCTGGATGAGGACAGCTTGGTAGCAAGTTACGATTGGATTAGGGATCTATTTCAAGATACACCAGAAGGGCTCTCAACTTCCGAAGAAGAAATCTTCATAGATTTAACATCCAGTGAAAAATTAAAAGGCAATTTTGTAATAAATCGCTCTTAGAATTTGGGGTAGAGGTGGATGAGGAATTATCTGTACTGAAAACAAAAGCACTTCGTATACTATTACCACTTTCAACATCCTACCTTTTTCAAACCGGATTTTCTGCAGTGTATGCCTTGAAGACAAAATATAGATCTCAGCTAAATATAAAAAAATAACTCTTTAAATGTCAATTTCTGATATTATATATATAAACCTTCCTTTGAAAAACTTTTCTCTACAAGACAAGCCCGTGGAAGTCCCTAATAATTATTAAACTTGTTCTTAATTTAGTAATAAGATTGATTGATTGAATATTAACGTCGCACTGTTGAGCTGCACGAGGGCTTTTGACGACGGACCACGTAATTTTGAACCATGGTCAAGTGACGTGGATGACACCTGAGCTGGCACCCCTCTCTCCTAACTACCAAACCACACCAACGGGAAAACGTTTCAACTCTCAACAGATTTAACGTGCATCGCTGCCCTACACGGCGGGTATTTAGTGGTACTGGGCTCGAACTCGTGACAAGGCAAGCCACGATCCGATACCTATACCACTCGGCTACCGCGGCCAAATTCAGTAATAAGAAATTATTTATAAAATACCTTCTTCAGTACTGGTACATCAAACGTATACTGGCTTAAACACCGACTCTTCGCACGAGTTCATTTTTTAAAAAAATAAAACATTATTCTTGATATAATAACTAAACTGTAAGGAGAGTAAAACTGTGTGCAGGACATTGTATACAAAAATGTAAAATGATTTTTTTTAGATAAATGCTATAATTGTAAATAACTGTTTAAAAGAACTGTAATTTTAAACCTCACACAATTATCATTTAGAATTAATGTTAAATTATGAAAAAGATATAAAATTCCGATGAAGAATAATTGTGTTACTTTTTAACATTTAAAGCGAGAAGACTTCAAAAGGTCTTAACCCGGGAGCAGGCGCGTACTCGATACTAACATTATTGGTAGTGCGGAGGGACTCAGTCACCCCACTCATTTGTTTAGAATTATTTTTACTGTACACGATACAAATCGGAATTCTAGTGAATATTTTAATTCATAGAAAGTATACTTACCTTCTTTCAAGGACTATTCAATTCTTTGATGATTTGAGAAAAAATCCAATAAAACTGAACTAATATGATTCAAAAGTACAAGACCATAATAAAGGACGCAAATCAGACACTTTTCAATTATCCTACAGAAATGTTAAACCAATCAATTCTTTTCCAAATTTCGCAAAACTCAATTATTTACAATTTCCCTAAGCGAAAAGCAAACGCATAAAAGATGGGAGGGGGAGCTAATATTGATAATAACCATACCATAAGTTTGAAGGTCAATCAAATGATTAGCAAACGTACTATGCAGCCTGGCTGAAAAGTGTATCATGACTTCCTTTTCTTTTTCTACAACTAATGTACAGTATTTCAATAATAATTACAGTGGTGAATTGTTTATCTTCTTAGAATTTTCTCAGGGTCTGGGTTTCGTTTTTTCTTTTAACGAGTAATATTTCATGTTAAAACGTAATAAAAATTCTCTCATTGAGGAAATACAGCAAATTAAACAAAATGTTTTTTTTTCTTTAATTTGGTTTTGGGATCAAAGACAGCTATTTGATGACGGAAAAAAGCCGGATAATAAACATAAATTATGTCAGTGCTGTTGTGTGTATTTTTTTTTATTATGGAAGAAAGCATTTTTTTACTTCTCTTTCCGGTTATTTTTTTTAAAAAAAAATCTTTATATTTTCGATACGCTCGCGCCCCCCTTGTAGGGTCATCGCACCCCACCCAGGGAGGCGCGCCCCACACTTTGAGAAACACTGTCTCAAGGTAAGGACTTTACGAAATATCTTCAAACTTTTGGATATTCTTATTTATTTCACAATGGATATATATATTTGAAACTATTTTTATGTAAAATGCATATATCTTATATATATATATATATATATATATATATATATATATATGTACAAAAAGAGAGAAAGATAGTCTTCTGTATTCCAAAACATTTCTGTCAATATTTTGTTTAATTTGATTCTTAATTTTAAAGTTGATATTTTTTTTGACAATTGTACAGTACACACATTTTAAAATACATTAAGAGAAACATTTATTTCTCTATTATGGACGTAGTCACTAAGAAGCCTTTGTCTACTATATAGCTGTTATTCAGATAGAATTTATTGAAGAAAATTATTCAAAAATGGGTTTCATTCCTGAGGCACTTCCAGAATTGTTCTCTTTTTTTTTTGTTAAACGGTCTCTAGATTTCTGAAATGTCTAGTAAGCATTTAACATGCGTACCATTCGTTAAAATCGTCATCTTGTTCAATAAAAATCTCGAGTTGAGTAAAACTCCTGCCATCTGTATTTTTTTTACTAGTGCATTATTAATTTTTTAAATTTACTCGACAATATAATAATGTAAATGAAAAATATAATTGCAATATTCTTATACACTTTAACGTTAATAAGTTACTCAATTTAAATTTAAAAATACTGCATGTAATTTATTTTCACAATTAAAAATTTATGGATTTAATTAATAGAATATTTATAAAAAAAGGAATATATTTAACAACAATTTTGCGTGTTTTTCAAGCATTTTTTTGTGGAAATATAATAACTTCTTCTTTTCTCAACAAAATATACCAAGTTTTACATCATAAACTTATCTTCTCTTTTCACAATTTCTTACAAATCATTTTTTAACCTTCTAATTCCATTGAACTATTACACAGCCAAATGAATTATTCATCGAACTAATACCATTGATTAATAAATCAGCTTTAAAGTTACTCGTAGAAAGAATTTTTTTCAACGACTACAAGGATTTACACTGGATTTTAATAATTACCGCAATAGCTGCAGTCAGCCATGACATACCGGCTCTTCAATTAGTTCGCCAATGTTGGCGATAAAATCATGTCATATGAACAATTAGAGCCGTCAAGTCAGGAAAGTGCGCATTATAAGTTACTCCTCTTCTAACAGTTAATGGAGAGTGCCTTCTCAGCAATTTCTTGCTACCTAAATTATATTCCAGGAAAATACGCTTAATTAACTTAATTGGATTACAGTTAGTTTGAGGTACAAGTTAAGGGATTTGGAAAATGACTTAATTAAGACGTGGCATTGACTGTCATTAGATACAGAAATTTTTTATTATAAAGATAAAAATAGTGCATGCATTGTTTTCTTTAGAACTATCAAAACACATGTGTTCAGGGGATATGTTTTGTTGTTTTCTAAGTCAAGAATACACTTTGATTCACAAAAATACTTCATACATCGAGTTTTTCACTGTTCAATTATTTCTTGACTCTAATACGTTATTTTTTGTAATGCTCGTATAATAGAAATCAACTTAGTCTGATTATTATGCAGTTTTCCGTCAAATATCCTCATCTCAAAAGAATACATTTGCATTGCTTAGGAACATCCATTGCATG
Organism: Trichonephila clavipes; assembly: GCA_019973935.1. NCBI lineage: Eukaryota > Metazoa > Arthropoda > Arachnida > Araneae > Nephilidae > Trichonephila > Trichonephila clavipes. The sequence goes on from BMAU01011021.1 coordinate 310,976, forward strand.
CATAAAAACCCCTACCATGATCCTCCAGGAGTTAAAAACAAGATTTGAGAAGAATAGGGCTCATTGCTTATGTAATTTCTATTGCCTTAATTAAATCATTTTCTATATTTCTTTGTAATTTATCAGCTGAATGTAAAAAGCTAAACATTAAAAATTTATTTCCCTTAAGTGAATAATATTAGTTAATTAACTTTTATAATTAATTACGATTACTGTTAAAAATATATATCCTCACTTCTTTATTGAATCTGAAGCATGAAGAAGCTTTTTTAAAAAACTATTGAGATAAATTGTTTTCTCTTTCAAATGGAGCTGCGATTTGTTCACTTCCATTGCACCGTTCTCCTGAAGTGGGTATAGCGTTTTAGAGGGACACCATATAAGTGGATACCAATTGCCCTAGGTTAATATAAAATATAAAGTAAATTAATAAATAAAATAAAATAAAATAATGAAATGTGTACGCAATGCAAAAAAATTGTAATCAAAATTAATTTGACTGGTTTGAGCTTTCCAAGTAAGGAAAACCATTTTCAAAACGAATTATAATTAGTATTAAAGAATATACACGCAATTTAGTACCTATTAAAAAAAACATTTTTTCCTCGGACCCTTGCTGTAATCTGCTTTATTAAATTTCGTTAAAATACAAGAAACAGAAAAAGAGCTTTCTGAAACTTGGTAAATGAAAGAATCAATATAATTTAAATTTTTCTTCAAAATAGAGAAACAACTAATAATTTATTGTACCAAATTTTAGAATTTTTAAATAAAACCACAAGAGTGTGTTGAGTACTAAAATTATTTATTCCATTCCTTTTTTTTCAAAATTATTTTAAAGATGCACGTTTATATCATTTTAAATACTTAAAACCGATTAAAATATTTCCATTTCAAAATATTAGAGAAAAAAAACAATCGAAGATGTTAAGAAATCAGGTGAATTTAAATTATAAAAGATAAAGTAATTTCTAATTAAAAGAAAATAAATTTAATTATCTATAACGTACTGTTTACTAAATTAGGCATTCTACCACGATAAAAGGGGGATATAATATGCTTATAAAAACTATTTTCTTTCTTATGTAAAAATATGTATTTGAAACAGTATTTTATGCAGTGTCATACTAAAAAATGACAGAGACAGATAAAATATTTGAGATATTATTTTTCCACCGAGAGAACTTTTTTTCTGAAAACCATATTTCTGAGACGAAACGAAAAATATAGGTAACAATAACTCGAAGAGATTTTCTAGGACAGAAAAAAGAACGCATAACGTAGTTTAAAGAATAATAATAAGAAAAATATCAATACATTTTTATCAATAATTTTCTTTTTCATTTCGGTCTTCTCCACTAAATGTCTTTCAAACAAAACAAATGAAGGTAGAAATAATAAAAAAAAAAAATAAAAAATTGACTAAAAAAAATTCCATTAAGGTGCAATAACGGAAATGAAATTTTTCTCGCTTTTCCCTTTTTTTCAAACCTAAAGAAGTTTTTAAAAAATTAAAATGGACGAAATCATCTCCTTTCAATATTTGCAATCGAAAAAGAACAAATTTTGAAAGAAGAAAAACTGAATACTTATTGATATTTCAGTTGCTTAAAAAGTACTCTCACTTTTTTAAAACTTTTTTTGTCTCTTCTGCTTTCTCTATAGTTTTTGTGTGCCCTTTCAACTTTCCCTTGAATCTGCTGGCCTAAGGGTCTAGGCACTCCTGGAATTTAAGGCCTCGAGAAGATTTTTAGAATTCTATAAGTCCTTACTTTAAACTAGGTTGAACAGATTCGTGTTACTTTATGTGTTTTTACGGAAAATAAAAAAAAAAAAAAGAATAGGATAACACTTGATCATAGTTATCAAAAATTACTAAGAGAAGAAGGTATTTCTTTGTATAAGTTTGTTCTTAATATTAGAGTTTTTCCAAAGAAAAAGGTTTTGTATTTATTACTTGATGAATACCTTGGTGGACTATAAAAAAATTGAAACCATAGCAATAGAGAGTTTCCAACAAGTATAAATTTGATCATTAAAATGTCTCTCGTGTGTGTCGATTTCAGTAACAACGAAGCCCACTAATGATCCATGAAAAAACAATCCTGGTCTAATAAGTATTTAATTTTTTAATGTATCCGACAACTTTTTTTTAAATGGAGACATGGGGATTTTTCTGTGTTTTTTAGATTTACTTAAAACATTTTTTAAGAAAATATGCTAAAATTAAGAAGAAAAAAGAAATTATTATTACTAAAATGGGAAAAAAGGCTAATAATGTACAAAAAAACCTACATAAATGGGGCTTCTTCTGTAAAAAACAGTTTATAAGCAAATTTTCAATTTTTCAATTTTGATGAGTTGCTTTGGGACTCATTTTTGAAATGACCTTCATGATAAGAGATAGTTTAATTTTTACAAAAAGACTAGAATAATTTGCCTTAGTTATTATATGAAATTGCTAAAAAAATAGTGATTACATCCACATAAGGGACTGTAAATTTTGTAATAAAGCTGTGATTGATAAATCTGAAGGTAAATACGCTTCGATTATTATACAGATCATACACAAAAAAACTTCAGATAATTATTTTCAAAACATTTTGAGCAATCACTGTCCGCGTTTAATCATTTAAAAATCACATTTCGAGTAAAACGCATTTTAAAGTATGACATATTGTTTAAAGTAGTGGCATCTGCTTTTACTAAAACACCTGTAGTGTTTTTTTTCTAGTGAATTGAAAATAATAAACTTGGTATTTTTATAAAGCTAATAAGATGGCCTGTAAAAAATCATATTTTGTTTTCAATTTTTAGCAAAATTCTCAGTTTTACGGTAGTCGGATACTTTAGTAAAAACATTTTTTTTTCCATTTAACACATACATTTATCAAACATCATTTTTTAGATCTAGTAATTTTAAGTAACCGAAACAATGCATAATGTATCACAAAAATTATATTCTTCTTATGAAGCATTTCTTGTAAAATATTTTTAACACATTCTAAATTACGGAAAAATTTAATTTGAAATGTATACATTAAAATTTTTTTTTGATTCTAATTTAAAGTAGAATGAATAAGATATATTTCTTCTTATTCGTCACTTCTTTGTCGCTATGTGAATAAAATCAAAACATTATTTGTTATACGTATTTCTCAAATATTACAAATATGCGCATAAAATAAAAGTAAAAGAGTAATTTAAATTGCAAAACTTTCATAATAAGTTATTTTTAGCGCTATTCCTTAAAAATATGAGTAGTTTCATAGTTCCAGTGTATATTCAAATTTTACAGTAATTTTTGTCTGGCACATTTCTTTAAAACTATTTTAAAAAAATCTACTATGTAACAATATATATATATATATTTGTGAATAACTTATAATAATTTTTAGAAGAATGCACATCCACGCTCGATATTTTTAATGATTTTCACAAAAAATGATAATCCTAAAGCAAAGAGTTCCTTTTAAAAGTAAGGCATTGAATTATACTAATAAATTCTATGGATGATACCTCTTTTTTCTCACAGAGGAAAATCATAGTTTTATGACATTTTTAAATATACTATCACAGGAATTAATTAATTAGAATCAAGTAAATTATATGCTCATCATGAGATTTTAATATGATTTGCAAAATACATTAATTTATATATCTATGTACGTATGTGTATGTATATTCATATTATATATATATATATATATATATATATATATATATATATATATATATATATATATATATATATGAATAATTTTTTTCTACTAATTAAGTGTTATTTCTATAATATAATAATGTATGACCTTTTGCAAGGTATACTCAGATTACAATACTGGTATATTTTCTCAGAGATTAATAATCAAAATATTTTCTGTGAAACCGTTTCATTTTCCTACACAACCATAACGTAATGGTAGATCTTACTTTTAGATCTATAAGGAATCTTCTGAATAATCTATCTAAAAAGCAAATTGTTTAAATATATTTTTCCCGGTTGCGTATTATTCATTAAGGAATCTACAAAAACTTACACAAACCTAGGGATTATATTAACTGTTTCTAAAAAAATCTCTTAGGAAAATTTCACATATTTAGACTGAGTAAAACACATTAAGAAGCCCTTAATGTCTAATACGTATAAAAAAAAGCTGGATAGCCGGTATACAATAAACCCGTGTTTTTTATCTTGAATCTTTTTATGGAAATGTAGAAGAAATGTTATCCAAATCTCTTATCTACAAAGACATTTTGTAACAAGGTTACATTCATCTTCCGAAAAATAACATTAAGCAGTTGACTTTTCAATAAATTTGGTTTTATCTATATTTCTATGAAACATTGCCCTTGATAAGAATATGCTTAAATAAAATTAGTAATCTAAATTTAAACATTCTTTAATGTACATTTTTTTTCTTATTTATAGATTATTGTTACAAAAAAATAATAAAAATATTAAATTGCTAAATTGGGCAAGTTCTTTCTTTTACTAATTTTAAATGAATTAAAAAAGTAAACTAGTTTCATTTCTTTGTTCACTGAAATCTATATATATATAGTTTCCTCAAGGATGTTGTACGACAAAAAATGCAATACATTTTCCTGCATCCAGTTCTTTCATTCGAGTACATTAAATTTTAGTAAGTTCTTGAATTTATTTGTTTTCTTCTTAAATATATACTTATGCTACTATTTCCATTCATGCAATAGTCATTCATATTAGTTTAAGACTACACAGTACCCTAAAAATTTCATTTTTACCGAAAAATTTTTTTTTGCATGTTTTGGTGGCCCATTTCATTGACATGCTTGCTACAAAATTTCACAGATCTGTTAGCAAATTAGTTTTTAAGATATTTGAAGTTTTATGAGCTATGGTTTGGTTTCGGTTTCATTTAAAGCATTTTTTCACACTTAAGTTGAACTAATTAAAAATATTTTTGAGCTTTTAGTTTGAAATGGTTATTAATTCCAATTTTCATTACTAAAATCATTTCTGCTTGATTATGTTTTCAGTTAGCATAATTAATTAATGAAGATTAATTTCATGGCCAATTTTTGCTTTAAAAATAGCTTATATAACTTAAAGCTTTATTATTAATTTTTTCCTGTAGAGAAAATACCATGGCAAATGCGTTCTGGATTTCTGTGAGAAACAATATTTTTAAAAGATGGGATACTACTGAAAATGATTTATCTAAAAATCAGTCCTCAGCTGATTCTGCAATTAGACTTTCGAATACAAGTATTCTGAATTCAAATGCTGCAGACATAACTGAATATTTCATTGATGTACCAAAATACATTATACTAAACATATTGTAGTACTATATTTTAGTATTTTAAAGTCGTACGACACAAGAGCTAAAACTCCCTAAACTGCCCCAATTTAAAACTGAAAAAAATTAAATTTTATGAGCAAAATGACTATATTTAGCTTAAGTTAGTATCATTATTATTTTGTACATAAATGCTTCGTGTTTCAAAACTTTTGTGAAATATTAGGTTAAGAAAAAGCTGAATAAACTGACGTCATAACAAATGCTATCAATATTATGTAAAAATATAATTTTCAGTCATATTTAATAAAAATAGTGTTTTAATGTAGAACATACTTTGGAAATTAACATATTAAAAAACTAGAGTTTTACGGTTAATATAAGTTTTTGTTTTATGACTTTACAAAGTTTAAATTCGTTTTTCTCAGATTTTTAATTTTGAAGGTATAAGTGTTTTCTAATCCCTAAGTGTTTTCCCCTGTTTAAGATAGAGCCTTGAATTTTTTTGTATATATTTCCAAATGTATGTTCTATAAAAGTTAGTATGGATTTAGGGCTGAGAACTCTAGTTATTTTTCTAAAAAATGCTAACGTTGATATTTTAAAAATTTTCGTGTTTTTTCCAGGTTTTTCTACAAAAAAAATTATTAAAAATCAACAAGAGAATAGATTTTCATATCCATAATAAATAGTGTTTGTAATAATTTAAGAATCATAAATAACTTAAAATTAATAAAAAATTTAAAAAATTGAGTATTTTATAAGAGTTTGAAAAAACTTCAAAAATTCCTAATTTCTTAAAATTGTTAAATAATGGCTGGTCAAACTGACTTTTTGTTTACAGAGAGAGAGAGAATCAGCTTAATTAATAATATAATCTAAATATAAAAAAGCAATTATTTTTACTGTAACTGTCTCCAAAAAGTTTTTTGAAAAAGGGTACCGTGTCGCCTTATTTGTTAAATAGAGTATTGGTCACACTTGTAGATTTTGAGCCTAAGTATTTCTCTATCGTGTTTTATTTTCTTCATTTTTTATGTACTGTTATGTATAAAACTTCTGCTGTAAAGGGGAAGATTAGAATACCATAAAACAAGCTTAGCTCTAATACCTTCTCCTAAATTAGTTACAGCTTTAGAAAACATAATTATTTTTCGTTTTCGTCAATTGGCCTTTCTTCATATATTAGATTTTTTTCTTGATTTCCGGATTCGTAATTTAGGCTTTCTCTGTTTTGTAGGATATTTTTTGTTCCAAAAATTTATTTTATTTATATATTACAATATATAATGAAGAGAAACTGAATTCCTTTAGAACAGTATTCAAATTAGATTGTAAATTATAAGAATGTGGGATTTGATTTATTTGTACTTGCAAAGTGTAAGAAACATTTAAAAAATATATTTGTCTACTTTCCTTTCTTTTTGAAACTTTTAAGCAAAATTTGATTCATTTGTTACCAAAAGAAATCTATATATATACATTTCACTTACATTACTTATTTTTTTTAAAATTTAGGGATTTATATTTGTATTTTTAATCATCAGAAAGCATGCACCATTTAAAAAGAGCATTTTTTTAATTCTCTTAATTTTACTTTATTTCTCATGCTTTTACGCATTATAATACAATGAAAAAATTAAATAAAGGAAAAAAGTTCAAAGAAAAAAACCTCTGAGAAAAAAACCTTGAAAAAATATATATATATATATTTTATTTCTTTTAGTAACTAATGCTGTGGAAAATCTGTTTAAAGTGCAAAAACATTTTACTTTTCCGAAGTTTTCTCTTTAATTTTGAAAATAAATATTCCACAATTAACTGTGAATGTTTCTTTCCCAAAAATATATATCACATAAAAAATCAAAAAACTAAAGTTTAGCCTTCAAGAGAAATAAAAAAGAAAAGAAAAACCCAAAACATTTTTTTTTGTCATTTTTGCAAAATCTTTGCTGCTTCAAGCGAAAACCAATAATTTTTTTAAAGGTAATCCGATTGCAGTTTTTATTCTCATTCTGCATTTTAAACATGGGATAAATTTGGATAAAAATCATTCTCCATTCATGCAGCAAGAAATAACAAATTCGGTATGTATATAATTTTTTTATGCAGTTCCTATTTCTGATTGTTTTGCCTTGCATTTTAAGCAATTCTTTGCTTCATAATGCGGGAACTCAATAATCTGAAACGAAAAATAAGGAAAGCTCATACATATTGTTATAAAAAACTGCTTTGTCATAAAATGTTAGATAAAAAAATCTTATCTCGTTCAATCTTTTTGGAAAAAAAAAGAAATATATTACGTAATTCACCTACTTCGTTCAGCTCAGCAAAAACATTAAAAAAAAAATAGAATGTGTGAAACAATATTATGCCTTTATCAGAACAGTTTTACAAATTTAATCATATTTCCTTTGTCCTAACGCCCTGTAAAATACAAAAATAATTAAAATTGCGAATTAAAATTAAATAAAATGTAATTTTATCATGCTGCTTATTTATCTGTAACTAACATTGTATTCTATGTTCAGATAGGTTTCACCGCAGTATCTAATTTCATTAAGAATTATAGATCTGTATATTGTGGTAATAAGATTCAAGTCAGATAAAAAGAAATCAATTTTTAAAATGTTTTCATCGAATCAGAAGCATCTGTATTATCTTCTTCATCATAATTTTCTATTTTCTTTTTGTAAGTCAACCAATTACTGAAGAAAAAATATATAGTAATAATATTTTTTTGCCGTGATATAATCAGATTAAAAGTAAGTTATTATTTGAGAATGTGAAGTAAATACGAGGGTCGTTCCAAAAGTAAGTTTCATTTTTTTAAAGATAAGGTAGAACACAAAGTAAAACAAACAATCACCATAAGAAACTACATTCGACACTGGTTTAATGATGGAAGAAGAGCCAACGTTGAAAGAATGACGCTTGAGGAGAAAGCATAAGAAGAGAGAATATCAGCAGACAGGCGTGCCCGAGGTTATTCAGGAACAACCGACGAAGGTAGATTGATGTGTGATGGCAACGTGATCGAAAATAGAAATGCATGCTGTTAACCAGAATGAAGGAAGACGTGGGACTACAGTGCATATCAGCCATGAACGTCGACAGGCAGTGTATTTGAAGAGGTCATGTCTCAACTAGAGACTGCAATATTGCACCACAAGTTCAATACAAGTATTGGTATTTTTCAGATCTTAATACTGGGATACTGGTTTTAATACCGATAGTAGAAATTTTAGAAAAATAAAGAAAACGCAGGTTGGGGTTTTTTTTTTTGCCAATTTTATCAGAGTGTGTAAATATCACAAAAAATAATTTGTAACTTATAAATTATAACGGTATGTAAAAATCACAAAAAAGTAATGTGCAAGTAAAGTAATCACAAATGTGTAAATATCGCTATTCAGTCTTTGATAAAATTACAAATTCTTGAAATGTGATCTTTCATCTCATTATTATGGGTAATTATTTATAAGTGTATTTTATGAACCTGAAAAACATTTTGAACCCTAAAGATTTATATGCAAATACTATGTGAATAACAAACCCCTCGATATAAAAAATATTGAAATATTACGCCCTTTCTTCTCAACTACAACCTTGTTTTTACAGATACGAATATCAGACTACGAATCCTGCGCATGTGCAGTTTCTGTCTGAGCTATAATAGGATAGTTTTGGCCCACCTTCTTGGATGATTCACATATTTTATCACTTCTCTTGATTATGCGAGACAACTTTGTATTCAGTCTAATTAATTTCGCCCGTCAGAGAGACATAAAAACAAAAACGTATACTACTTTGCTTTGTTCGTGATCCTTGAACATATAGAGGAGACAACTTTAAAAATTTCTAGTAAATACCGAAAACGGTATTTTAACTTGTGAATACCGGTATTACAAAATTATACAAATGGCTCAAAATACCGGTATTCGGGATCCCGGTATACCGGTTTTGAAATCCCTAGTATCTTTCAATGGTTGGTTACAGGTGTTGCATGTTGAGGGGAGGAAGACGAAATTTGGAGGTTGAAGGTTGAAATGGGCATCCCTCCGGATCCACAACTGAAAACAACATTGCTAGAGTGAAGGACATCATATACTTCAATGACGTGGGAGCATCTAAGCTCACCAGAGAAGAAAAATCCTTACAAAAAAAGCTGAGATTGGAAATCTTGTGCAAGGTATTTTCAACCCAGGGCACATATTTTTACCAGAGTGGTTTCTTCAAACTGTTTGCACATGACGATAAACCCCTCAGTGTGAGTGGTGACTATGCCAACAATAGTGCAACGAGTACATGATGCAATTATTATTTTCTATGGCAATAAAGTTCCGCGTGTGACGAAACATACTTACAGAACGTCCAAAATACATTGTTTAAATTTATTTTCATTGCATATGTGCATCTTGAGTAAGCTCTTATTTCTCTTATTTAAGCTACAATTAATTATTTTCTATGAAAAATATTGCATTGTTAATGTCCCTTTGTTTGTTGAATGCTCAGAGCTTATGAGCATATTGAAATATTCTTTGTACTCATTATTACATTCGGTTATTTTATTTATGTAAATCACATTCACAATGACATATAAATGTCAATTTTTTCATAATTCAAGGTAACATTTTTAATTCGGAATATAGGTAATTTTATCATAAATCTACATTAATAAATTCAGATAATTTGGCAAATATGTCCATTAATATATTTCGGAATATTCGCTAATTTTCATGTTGGGTATTATTTTCAACTTCTCAAATTCGCTCTTAATTTATTACGCTGTTTTATGATGTTATTCTGCTCCAATGATTTTACTTGGTTCAGTTACCTCGTGATAATATTCCAAAGCTTATGAAACTATGTAGGCAATAAAAGCAGCTGTATTTCTTTGATTTTCTTTATAAACTTCAACGCTAAGCAATGAAGGCAGATGGCTGCTTACTAAATGGATAGTCTACAAAAGGGAATAATTCAGCAAAGATATGTTGTAAAAGATATTGCAACTTTATTATACAAACACTAATGTTAATAGTGGCTCGGCGAGACTGGATTTAGGTTTACATTTCATGGTAATTTCGACTTTCACAATGTTTTTCTCCTACTTTATTTAGTTACATTCTATCTACCTTATGCAGGAACTGAGACTTTATCCTTCAAACAAGTTGAAATGTTTCATGAATAAAAGAACAATTCCTTCTTTATTTGATTTTTTTTCATGAATTTGTTTGAACATCTGTCTGATAACTTTCGTAATAAATCAATCTAGTAAAGCTTTCAGAAATGTACAAATTATGTATGAAATTTTATCAGATGTAAATTCAAAGTAATTACGTTGGTAATATGGTAAAGATCAGAATAACTTTTCTAATTCTCTGAAGCAAAATCCAATAACTATTCTGTAAATGAAAAAAAAATTAAGAGAACATATTTTACTTCAAAAAACTAAAATTGTCACACACTCACAAGTATATATACCATACATATATTTTTTATTTTGATATCGTTAATAATTCATCATATAACTAGACGTAATGTATCTGTTCAGAAATTGAATTTTACATTTGAAGATTCCTATATATTATTCGCATTGATGCTTTATTTTTTCGATTTGAAGGTATTAAAGTATGATAGCAAGGCTATCTTACTCCAAAAGTAATTTAAAATGCTTTTAACTTACAAATATTATTTGTTGTTTATAAATATTTTATGCATTTCAAATTATTTTATTTGAAACATATAATTTAAGATGTTCTTCAAAATACTCAACATTTTGCTAACTTTATAGATTAAGAAAATAATAGTATAGAGTAGTTTTTTTAGATTATTTCCTTCCACATTAGCTCGACAACCCAGGGTGGTCCTTGGCCTTTTCAAGACGTTTTTTCCAGGCTAGTGTTCTCCAATTCTTAATTCTCAAAACTAGGAGATATTTTGCTAGGCCATCATCCCATCCAATATTTGGCCTGCCCTATTTTTTTCTTTGTATCAATTGGTTGGGCATTGAAGTGGTGAAGTCTTCGTCCATTCTGACAACGTGACCAGTGCATTCAATTCATTGTATTTTGATGAAGTTAACGATGTCAGAATCTTTAAATTATTGGCAGAGCTCAAAATTTGATCTTCTTTGCCATGTTCCATTTTTCACACAGTTTTTAAATTACTTTTCAAAATTCAACATATCTATTAAATATGCTATTTTGCTTAGTTGATTTATTTTAGGTCAAATTTCTGTAA